>JAAAKQ030179181.1:0-12314 GCA_010016005.3 Zanna intricata | reverse complement strand
TCTAGCCAAGTTCAAATGGGACGTTTTTGACCACCCCCCTTACAGCCCTGACTTGGCTCCCAGTGATTTTCATATGTATTCATTATTTTCATATGAAGCAGTGGCTTGCATCTCAGCGGTTTGCCAATGATGAAGAGCTTCTAAATGCTGTAACAGGTTGGCTTCGGTTGCAGGTGGCAGATTTTTATGCAGAAGGCAGTTCAAAAACTGTTAAAATATATCACAAGTGCTTGAATTTGTTTGGAGATTATGTCGAAAAGTAGAGAAATGTCATAGTTTTAAGGTGTATATAATAAAATTTTTGTATCTCAACTGGTTTAATTTTTATTTCAAAACGGAGGTTACTTTGTGGATGACCCTCATAGCTGTTATCCTTCATGGGAATCTTTGTTTCAAGATACACTAACAATATGCTCTAAAAAAGGCTTGCTCTGCTTTTTTTCTGTATTTGGTAGAGCAATTCATCCCAATTGGGGATTAATTTCAGAAACATGCAAGTTCTATGTATGCCAAGCTATAATTTTGTATGCTGCACCTGTCTGATATCTACTCATTGATATCCTTGCAACCAAGTGCCAATTATGATATGATGCTAAGAAGGTATGCCAAATTGCCTCTGGATGTAAAGTAATACACAACCAAGGTTTCCAAAGGTAGGTAAGGTGGACTGAATGGTTGTCCAATGGCCATTACATGAATGGTATTTTTCCTGATGTGAGAAGGAAGTATGGAGGTAGTTAGGTGATTTACCCCAATTAGCATATTACAGAACTTCTTTCTTGACATGGTTTTTTTTGAGACAAGTTGGTCAAATTTGGTTTAATTAATTTGGGCTTGTGTACAGAATGTAGGGCCATTGATGATGTTTGCCATGTCTTACATGTCTGTCCCAGATATAAACTGAATGTACCGAAGCAGCTGAAGAGCTTGCGAGGATCAATTCTGATTTTGATTGGTAAGGTAATTAGAAAACCAAAAGGGAACATAGTTGCTGGTTTTCTGTGATTTTTAACTATGTCAAGATAATCTCCGTCTTAGTGTAGTACCTTGGTTAGGATAATAACTCTATATATTTACTGCTGGTTCAGATAATAAATAATGTTGACATAATAAATAAATATAAATCATTTCATAATTAGATATGATCCTTTAATGTTTGAGTGAATAATACAAGATTATATGTGTGTATATAAATGCCTTTTAATAATATAACTGGTGATGAGGCTTGGATCCAGTTATGCAATCCAGAAACCAAAGAACACTCTAAGCAGTGGATGCACACTTCTCCAAACAAACTAAAGAAAAGTTCAAACAGACACTGAGCAACAGGAAAAGAATGGAAACAGTTTTTTGGGACCATAAAGATGTCTTGGTAGTGGTGGACTTAATCAAGCAGCAATAATAACCAAGGAAGTTTATTATGAATGTTTACGTTGCCTCCACAGAGCGATCCAGAGCAAACAAAGAGGCATGCTCTTGTCCAATGTGGTTTTCATCCACAACAATGCACAACCACACTGTTCGAATGTGATGCAAGATCTTCTAAAACAATTCAAGTGGGAAGTTTTCACCCATCCACCTTATATTACACACATAGCGATTTTCAACTCTTTTGAGAATTGAAATTGGTTGGGCAGATAATAACACTTCACTACCAATGAAGAACTTCAGAAGGCTGTCAAGACATACCTTACTTCAGTGCTGGCAAACTTCTTTGAAGAGAGCATCAGAAAGCTAGTGTCATGATATGACAAATGCATCAATTGTTTTGACAATTATATACAAAAATAAGTTAGATACTACTCAGTTTTTAGTAATAAAATCATTTTGTTATGTCAACATATCTTTTTTCTATAGCCCGTCAGAAGTTGAAAAAAATAATGATGTGAACATCACATGACTTCCTTGTACTCCTATTAAATTACATATAAGCATTTTTTTTTTCAAAGAAAAGTACATAAAATTTTATGCCATTAATAACTTCTGATATTTTTTCTATTTTTTTATTTTTATTGTAATTATTGAATTATTATTTATTGTAAGACATTTTTACATTCAGAGGTTAATAATTATTAATAAATCAGTATATTTAAATTTAAAAAAAAAATTTAAAAAAAGGAGAAGTCAGATTTGAATCAATTTGTCTTCCGCTTGTAAGATCCAAATATTTCATTAATTAAACTTTTATTTGACTATAACTCTGGAACCAATGAAAATAAGTACCACCTAGATATGATCAAAAGCTCTCAATGAGTACTTATTTCTGCAGTTAAGATAAAGTCCAAATCCAGATGTTTTGGAATTTGGGCTTTTTTGGACACTTTTGGTCCAGTCGAATATAATCAAAAGGGAAGGTGCATAACTACATTTTACAATAGCCCTAAATCCAAAATTTCAACATTGTACGGCTAATCGTTTTTTAGTTATGCGAGATACTTACATACATTCAGACGTCACGCCAAAAGTAGTCAAAAAGTATATGTCCGTTGAAATATGAAAATAAAAATTTTTCATGATTACAATACTTCCTTTACTTCATCCAAGGAAGTAAAAAAACAGCCCCTGTATATAGTTCAAAAATAATAGTTCATTATCTAATTGTAAATTATGATAAGCATCAGAATAATTAATTTTATTCACTTTGAATAAACATACCTGTGGTTTTTACAACATACTGTTTTTATTAATTTATATTATTACAAAATAAAAATTCAAAAAAAAAAAGAAATGTTTTACAGAGATTAACTTACTCAATGGAGATAATAAAGTAAAAACACTAAATGATAAATTTTTACTAATCATTTTGCTGTTATGATGTTACCATATTTGTTAAATTATTTATTTTATTTTTTTTTATTGCAGATCAGATTCATAATCCAAACTCATATGTGCGGGATTATTACTTTTTTAAAAGATCACAGTATCCACAACTGCAGTTAGTCCATATGAAGACTGACGAAGCGTTTAATGCATTACAAAGACAAGAATTGATGCATAAATTTGTTGAAATCGGCAAAGTACTTTTAACTTGGGCTATTTTAAAGAATGTTGATATGGTTTGTTATTAATTAATTGATCTTAATTTTGTATTAAAAAAAATAAATATTTCTGTGAAGTGTCATAATTATTAAATATGACAATAAGAAATATGTGGTTATTTATCAGAGGAAAAAAGTAAATATGTTTTAATATGTAAAGTACAGATTATAATGACAGCTGAATTATTTGGAAAATGGTATTGTACTGTGTTCAAATCTATTTAAAATTCTTAAATTTGTTCTAATATATAAAAATACTTTTCATCTTATTTAAATAAAATAACAATTATAAATCTTCAGTAATTCGTAATAATCGAGACAAAAATAATTCAAATTTCACATGATTTTAATTGAATCTAAGATCATGTTACAGAAAGTGATACTTGAGATGTCAAAGTAGTTGTTCACAAAAACTTATGCTGTTTATTGGATAGAAATACAATTAAGGGAAGTGGATATATTCACTGTTTAATATCTGCATTGTCATGATCGTAGATAAGACATATGTGTCATATTGTTTATTCCCATAAATAATAATTAAAGATAAAATAACAGTGTCTCATACCAGAGATGACTCTGCACAAGATCAAAAACATGATTTCATTTTTTGTTATTGTCTCATAATCTGTGAACTATTTATAGTTACACTGTAACTTCTTGAAAATTAACTTTTTTATTTCCCTCTGCTGTGTTGAGAAATGCATTATTTTATAACAAACAGTACATTTTTTTGTTTCTTTATACTATCAACATTGGTCTTTATTATGGCTTTGATGCATTTAAAGCACCTTATATTCGAGCAGCACCAATTGGTGTAACAATATTCACTTTATAGCCAGTAAAGTTATTACTGAAAGTTTACCAAAGTTATTACTTTATGGGCTATAAATATCACCTAAAGTTCAGTCCTATGAACATATTCATTTGTTAAGTATGTTCAACTTGATGAAAGAAATGAGTAACTAATTCAACCTGTTACTTCTCAATTAAGCCTTAGAATGGGTTCTGGTTACTCTTGAGAATGGATTAAGTATTATTGGAAATTACATTTAACTTATGTATAATGTGGTCGTCAATGGGTGTAAACTTTAGTATTTCAGTTGAGATTACCATTATGTTTAGACTGAAGGTTAATTAATAATTAAAATGATGGTTTGTTGATTATTTAGCTATCTGTTAATAAACAGTTTTAGAGTAGTTGTGAAAATTATGATGAAATTTTGTTTTGTAATTTTTGTCCTTGGTTAGCTCTCCCACAAACTGGTAAATTATTTTACAATAACAAACTAAATTTATTGTTTCTGTGAAGAATATTGGGCATGCTAATCTTCTGGATATTGTAATCCATATCCCAACCTTCTGGTCGTCACGCACCAATATACAATATGTAACACCAGCTTCCTTATAGTAGTTTGAAATAATCCCAAAAACATCCAGCCACAACTGCAAGCATTGCTCTTTGTTCTTGAAGAGGCTCACAGTTGTTCATGTGGAATGTTTTTGGTAAATTATGAATAGCAGTTTGAAGTTTCTGTAGGATGTGAAGACATCCTACATCCTTGATAAACATTACTTTTTGCATAAAAATCTAATACTTTTACTTACTTTACTTTTTTTAAAAATCTAGTAGGCTTAAATTTGATAAAAGAAGTGGCCACAAGCTCTTACAAGTGATTTGATCTTCAAATATCTCTTGTAACTAAATGGATTGTGTGTGTGTGCGAGCGCACGCACACACACAAAATGTCATGTCAATTGTTGAATCCGAGTGTTTTAATTTTGTCCTAGATTAGCTCTCCCACAAACTGGTGAATGATATCAAAATAACAAGCTGAATTTACTGTTTCTGTGTAAAATATTGGGCATGCTAATCTTCTTCTGGATATTGCATCCACATCCCAATCTTCTGGTCATGTTGAAGAATTGTCTGCTAGAAAGTGTTGAAACCATTCACAGAATTGATTTCGATTTCCACAGTCTGTGGCCAATAACTTTTGAACCACTTTTACTTTTTATGGGTTGAAACTAAGCTTAATGAAGTCCCTCATGTGCAGTTGCAACGGTAATTTTTTTATGTTTTTTTTTTTTGGCTTTCTTTTGCATGGACTTGTTGGGACTGCATTGCCTAGCAACTTATATATCTTGCAGTTTTTCATCATCAAATATTGATGGTTTGGCACTTTACTCACAGTCTTTAACTGATCCCATCCCATAAATTTCTTGATTAGTGCTCTTACACTTCATTGTTTATGAACCAGTGTGCCTGGAAATTTAATGGAAAACTAGTCTTTCACTGGTTCTGTGAACTCACCGAAAATGTTTTCAATGAGAGAATGTTTTGCTGTTTTAGAATTAATACTGTGTAATACTGTTCTGACAGACACTGCAGAAAGACATGGTTTCAATCATTCAAAAGTGATTAAGATACAATGAACAGCAAAGAATCAGTCATGCCTTCCTGTCTCAAGGTCATTCACCTGATTGGCTTATGGTCACAAACTGCACACAACCCAGAATTACCAATCTTTGCAGAGAACATTATTTGCAGTACACAGAATACAATTCCTTAACATGTAATTACATTTATATATTTGTACTATTACTTTTCTAACACTCTGTATAATTCTTGCCCTAATTTACTTTTCATTTGCTACATAGTCTTCAAATGATCGCTGATGAGTTGAAAACTAATTATGTAATATATTCATTCAGAGTAACTGGATTTTTGTTTTTATTTTGTTGTTGCAGGTCGTACAAAGAGTTGTATTTCTTCATGAAGAACTTATGAAATTACCATCATTTCCACGTAAAGCCCTTGAAGCTGATCTTGACCTTTACAAAGGAGGAGAAATGGGCAAAGTATGTAATGAAAAAACTATAATTATGAATATTAGAATCAGTAATATGAATTAGGATTAATGTTAATGGTAGAATCAAAAATTAAACCATTTAAAAAAATGGCCTTTATTTTAAATTAAATTTTAAATCTTGTTTTCTCAAAAAAGGAATAGAAGAATTTTAAAATTAAATATCTGATATGGACACTAAATGACTTCTTTATATGCCTATTAAATTTCATTTACACATATTTTTAAAATAAAAAGTACATAAAATTTTATTTCATTAATAACTTCTGATATTTCTTTCATATATTTTTAAATTTTTTTATTGTTATTATTGAATTATTATTTATCATACAAATGTTTTTACAATCAGTGTTTATTAGTTATTAATATATTTAAGTTAAAAAAAACCCTTGTAGATAGCCCTCTGTGGAGTCGTCATTCCATCAAGGTTGGGTTTCAATTAACTACACTTCTCAGGAGTGGTCAACCTGAGATTGTACAAGACTTCACTTCATTCACTTCTGTTTAGTTTATAGAATACCACTATAAATTTAGTTTATTAAAATTAATAGTTTTTTAAACTATTTAGTACATAGCTTATATATACAGTTTATAAAATACTACTTGTTCCACTGAATCAAACTGTTGAATGCCTGAGCTATTCTGTTGTTCTCTAGATGTTCCATAATTGACTGATTGGATGATTTAACATACAGCATTGTGTTGTTCAAAATGGTTTGTAAACAGTTTAAAACTCACACTAACACTTTTCTTTTTTAAAACTAATGTGCATGTGAAAGTCGAATGACATCACCACCTGGTCACAGCATCAGCAAATTTTACATTCATTAATCAATATCTATGTGGATGTGGAGTTTGTTAATTTTTTTTAATATAAAGTTGTACTTGTAAGTTTTAGTATTTTAATTTCTTTGGTGGTGTTCATAACAATATATTTCTTTTTTAATTCCTGTCATTTCTAATGAACAGATGTATTCTTTCAGGAATTATTTGGTTTGGATGTACTGCATAAATTTATGTGGGTTCGTCTTATTGCTAGAATGTTTGAAGCTATGGCTGGTAACTTTGCATATTCGGGTGATATTCATTTGTTCCTAAATGTTTTAAATGGTGCTGTTATATTACACAGTGAAGACGCTTGTATACTAAGATATGTTATGGCTACATATATTAATGCTGCTCATAACTTTAAGAACATATTCTCTACAAATGGGTATGTTTAATTCTTTATTTATTTATTTATTTGTTGCACTATTTTTTATCTAACCTATAGATATTCTTGAATTCTTATTCATATATTGTTGAGTACAACGGATATCGAATAAAATTAAACTCTGCACTCTGCATTAAATTTAATTACTGGTTGAGTGACAATGTGTGAGAATCATCCTGAAATTGGTAAATAATGGAGTTCCATGGTCACATGTTTAATATTGGATAAATGAATGAAGAGAAATGGAAGGTGCTGTAAATTGAAAAGATGAGGTTATAAAAATACTTCAGAACAATTTCAATAAACTAGGTAGTTTATATTTCATATTATATTAAATATATATATATATATATATATATATATTTTTTATTAAAGACAAAAATATAATTTTTTATTGTAATACCACACATTTGTCTTAGGAATATTTTTGTCTATGTTTTCCCTCATCAATATATCAGCATCATGAGAAAACACACACACACATATATATATATATATATATATATATATATTTGTGTTAATATAAAATGAAATTTAGTCAAAATTATTACTTTTTTATAAATTTAGAGATTTATTCTGGACGAATACAAAAATTCTGAATCTCAGTACTTGATAGCAAAGTTAGAAACAAATTCACAATTTATATATTTACACACACATACACACTCACACTTGAGGTTTATCACTAAGTTCTCCAGTGCCTGTTGATTTCTGCAAGTTTTCTCAAATCATGGAATTAAGCTGGATGCAGCCCCCCTTATTTCCTTCTCTACATTAATTTCCATGCAGTAATTAGATGTTATTACAGCAACTGCCAAAACCCAGCTTCACACAAAAAAAGTTGCTAATGGAATTAAAATTCCCTGAACATTGTCACTTGTAGTAGATATTCATCTTTTACTGATATCCAAAATTTAGTTAATTTCTCGCTTTTAAATCTTGTTTTCTATGTATTATTACAAGACAACTTGGTCAAATTCTTTTCATCTGTAGTAGCAAATACAATGGAGAAGTGTCAATAAATTGATCTTAACGCATGCAAATTTGTATTTTTGCACATTTTAAACACATTTTAAACTTCTTTGAAAAAATGTATTTCCTACCACAAGAGAAATCAACTTCATTGAAGGTAAAAAATTGTTGCAGCAAGAGGAAATGTTCCTTTGGTTTTTTACAAAAGCTAAAATCTTTTCAATCAACTTTAAAAGGTGTATGTTGCTTCCCTGGAAAGATTGAGATCATTCGGCTTTTCAACAATGTTGCATAAATTGTATAGTTTTACAAAAAAATCTTCATTCACAAAATGTTCAATATACCTTTATTCCAACTCTTAAGAAAATGAAAATTTCTCATAGGTCATTTGTACAATACAGTACATTACTACAAGAAAGCTATCGCAAAGTTCTGTAGCACACAAACTACAAATTGTTTTCAGATATAAAATATCAAGGATCTTGGTCTAAGTCTTGAGCCTTCGCTATAACAGTGATACTTTTGCAGAAGAGGTCTTCTGTTGCCATCTGTAAACCGTACAATGCAAATGAAGTGAGTTTCATTATAATAAATAAATTGAGCATGAAATAAATAAGTGGACTTCACCCAGTTGCAAGCCAAATTCCTCCCTTTTTTTGCAATTAATTGAACATGAGATCCTTCAATATGATCTGTATTCTGATGGTACATTTTAAAGTAGCTTTCCAGCAGAATCACCGATCACTTTATCTACAATGGTAGAATGAGTTCTCTGATTATGTTATTCTTCTCCAGTATTCACTCTGGTACCAAAAATTTCATACAAAGAGCATATTGTGCCTCTCTTTGTCATTGATTTCTGTCAATGTAAAATCAAAATCCAAATAGCTGTCATCATATTTTCGAATAAATAAATAAGTTTACAGAATAAATTTTTTTACAATAAAACAGTCTTTACTTTAGAGATAACCTCTTGTAGATTCATACATATTCTCTTAAATTTCTTCTTTCTGATTTTCCCCCAAAATAAGGAAATTCCCCTATAGTTACATATTAGTGTAGTGCAAAATTCCAAAAGCCATTTTCTGGGCATACTCTATCTCTATTCCTTTTGTTTATTATCTAACCTGTAAGTTATAAATATCAATTATTTATAATATTTTAATAATCATGTGCTTTGTTGCACCCTTATATTTATTTCATCATAAGATAGAGTTCAATTGTCATTCCAATTTTGTTATTCATCAAGCTTCACTTCACAAGTATTTGTTAAAACCATTCCAAAATAATTTACACTGATATTTTTATTGGTCTCAAACTGTATGATATGAATACCCAAAATTTAATTTTATCATTTTAAGGAATGGTTAAGTAATAATGTAAATAAGTACAATAATTTTTATTTAAGTTGTTATATGATTACATTTATCTAATTTATATTTTATTTTACAGATATTTATTGATAATACCGACATTGTTGCAACTGTATGCTAGTCATCAGACTAATAAACTTGTAACTTGTACGGTTGAATATGTTGTTAAACAGTTTTATCTTATGAATAGAAAACCTTTTATTCTTCAGATGTTTGGTAGCGTATCTGCTATTTTAGATATTGATGATACTGCTCAGTTTGGTGATGCACATAAGGTATTTTATTTATCTATCAATGATATTAATGATGAAATGTAATTAACAATAATTATACCATGATAAAATAGACATTTTAAAATTTGTTTTTTCGCAGATTATTTTTCTGCTTAAAACTAGATTTTATTTCTTAATAAACATCCAATAACAACTTATAATTAGCTCTTAGGAGGTACTGAACATAAAAAATAAACATCTTTTAGAGAAAATAGTGTTTAAAAAAAAAAGATTGATTAAAAGAAATCTGGAATGAAGGGATATCTAAAATTAGCCAGAATTTGACATGATGTACAATCTAGACACAGTTGTGAATTCTAATTGTTCAAGCTTAGAGTAATATGTGGAATCTGCCTCATAGCATTGTTGTGTATTTTTCATAAGTTATTCCGTGCCAGTTTTTGCTTGGTGCCTTTTAAACATGTTGTGTGACTTTTTTAATCATAAAGTACAGAGACGGTGCATTAAATTTCTTTTTCTCTTAGAGAAAATATCTACTGAAATAGTAGTTACATGCTTATCAACATGCTTATAAATAGAAAAGTTTAAGTAAAACACAGATCTATGAGCGGTATTCACACTTCATATGAAAAGAAATGTCACTTGAAGATAAATCACAATCTGGCCAATCTTTCACAATTAGGAATGATGAAAATCTTGAAAAAGTTCACAGTACTTTATGAACATCATCATTGACTATTGAAGAAAATTTCTGAATTGAATTCTGTATCTTGGAGTTCTTGACAATGAATTTTAACTGATGATTTAAACATGAAATATTGCTGCAAGATTTATGCTTCAGTTGCTTACACATCAGAAAACTAATCATTTTAATGTGTGCCATGATATGAAGAAACAACTTTGAAATCATTCACATTTACATTCTAATGTTTGAGGATGAGAGTTGGTGCTGTCGTTATGACCCACAAACATTAATTAACCCACAGAAAATCACCAAGTTTGTACTTTGGTACTTTTTGAACAGCAAGTTTGATCAAATGTGAAAACATTGATTTACTATTTTGATGGAACAGGATAATTTGTAAAGCATTTTTTTTTTGTACCAGACTGCATACAGATGCTCATAGTATCTGCAGACTGCAATATGTGTTTACTTCATGTAGTATTGTTACCATGAAACTTGTTTTAATAAATCATTCATTCAATTTGTTCCTCCTGGACAAATAGCGAATCAGTATTTTTACCTGGATAAATTGAGATGAGTGCATGAGAATGTGTGGGTGAAAACCCACACATGTGGGCTTGACTGTGATGATTGATTCTGGCACCGCAATAGCACCCACCCCTATCCATATTGTACTTCTTGTTAAACACAGTTTTTGTTGATAAACAAGATGACTATTGCCCCTCACTTCCTTACTTGCCTGATCTTAAACAATTTATATGTGAGAACTAGAAAACGTTCTTGCACAAAAAAATTCGCTTCATGCATTATTCTTTTCAGGAGTTCCAAAACATTTTCCAGCAGTGAGAAAACTATTGTGGTTAATGGATTTGGTCACATGGAGAGTACTTTGAAGGAGACTAAGGTTTCAGTGATTAATTGTTAAAACAAATTTTTTTTAATTCTTCTAATTTTTGCCCTCATACAAAAAAAAATTACCCTTCTTCAAAAAAATTTTGCCAGATGTTTTTTGCTTAAAAATGTAAATTCACAAATGGATCAATGATTTTGAAGCATGATGCCGTTTTCATAAATTTATATGGTTTTCTTATTTTATACTAGTCATCTTCTGTTTACTAAGGATCTTTTCTTTCAAGTTCAATCAAATTCATTAGTCACTATTAAATGCCTGCAACACACAGGATACATACAACCAACATTTTATAACTTTCGTAATTTAAAGAAACTCTTTAAACCAATTTTTTAAAAAATAGTTATGGAACATCAGGTTGATAAAGATGCTGACCACAAGAAAAATACATATGTATTTATTTTTCTTGTACATGATTAAAATTCTAACTATTTTGCTTGTAAAAATTAATTTAAAAAATAAAAGAAAATGCTTACAGTCATTAAAATCAAGTTCAAGATTGTGTACTTCTGTAGATACATTGCACCCAACATCGGATTTAACCATTTTTGAACAAAAATCTTCAAATTCTGTGATTAAAAAATTTGTTTGTAGGTTTGGACATTTTGTTGTGTAACATATTGTTATAAGTATTTTTGATAATATTTATTTTATTGTTCACAATTTTTTCTTATTGCAGGTACCGTCCAGTTGTTTGTTTCATTTATTGTTAAGTTTGGAAACTCCTTCACCAGATCCGCTAAATATAGGGGAGTTGGTTAAAGAAGAGAAACCATTACAGGCTATTGATTTTTGTTATCATGATGAAAGTGAAATGGTTGGTGTATTAGATTGTATATCCCTTTGTGTTATGGTTGTAGCTTATGCAGCCGATTCAATAAGAGGGCATCAAATGCTGGTAAATTGTTATTAATTTAATTTGAGAAAAATTAAAATAAAATTAGCTTTACATACAGGGTCTGTATAATAAGTAACCGGACTGAGCCTGCCCCGCGCCGTCATAGCGTCTGCTAACCGGTATCT
>JAAAKQ030179170.1:0-12314 GCA_010016005.3 Zanna intricata | reverse complement strand
CGTGTAACAGGAACCAAAGTCCCTGCAGATTTCCTCGGACGAGGGTGATGATGAGTCTTAAGATTATGTTCAACACCTGTAATAACAGCTCCACTCAGTATTCGCAAACTAGCGGAAGGTACACACTGGACCGCTAGTTAAAACCACTGAATAACGATGAAATCACAAGAAACTCCGATTCCTCACACAAACGGCGAAAGACTTAATCGTTTGAACGAGGGTCAGACTTAGAGCCGACAGAGAGAAATTAATAGAGCGCGAAGAAACGAACACTGGAGTACCCAGGAGTCTACGAAGAACGTCCTAATCGCAACAAAACTGAGAGCCGACTGAGAGAAGTATAGAATTGATAGAGCGCGAAGGACTAAGAAACTGGACAACTCAGGAGTCGACGAAGAACGTCCTAATAGCAAAAAAACTGAGAGCCGACTGAAAATCAAAACGAAAGAAAGAAAAAGGAAAGCTCGTAACAAGCGCAATACAATGCAAGCGTGGGAACAGACGCTCTTAACGTCGTATGACGTGTACGAAGGGTGCGTTGTCTTGTAGTCTGCGCGAAGTTTAAATTTTTTTCATGTAGATTTTGTTAAGCGTTGTAAATGTTTGTTTGTTTGAATTGTTGTGTTAAATAAATTATTGTGAGAAGGCTTGATATCGTCGAGGTGGTTATTTACACGAATCATGTTCTCACTATAATTGGCGACCGTGAAAATATTGTTAAAATAATCGTGGAGAAGTCGATATCGTGCTAAATACGAATCATTCGCCCACGTCAACATTCAAAAACAGCAGACTGTGGTTTGCAGGTTTATAAAGTATATTTCACCTTGCAACGAATCATAGGTTGTATGCAGAATGTAATTGAAAATTCGTCTAGTGAAAAAAATAAAACTTTAAAATTTAAATTTTTCATTACTTCTTAAGATAAGTTAAGTCATTAATAATAAATGTTTCCTAAGAAAGACTTAAATTATTCTTCAGATTTACAGAAAGATCAAGCTGGAGTGATAAATTGATGAGATGTTAATTCATAATTAATTTTATTCTTTTAAAAGTTGACTTTGTAAAGATGAAGTGAAATGTTTGGTTAGTAGATCTAAAATTCTGATAACTGTAAATCCAATACCTGATTTTCCAAACTCATACCCTTCCTTCCTTGAAGTAATTTTCATTGTGCAATGTTTAAGGATGCAGAACTATCTCTTCATAGATTACAATCTATTTTAGTAACTATTCTTATTTAGTAACCACCACTTTAATCTTTTCAAGATTATTATTTATAATTTTCTTTACCAATTTCATCATCTGTTTTGGTTTCATTAATTGATTATATTTTCTTTTATCTACTGACAGCATATATGTTTCTGCTGCTTCATTCCCCCTATCACACTTTTTATGAATTTGATGTACAGTTGAAAAGTAGTTATCTGCTGTGTTATCAAGAAGACTCTAAGTTGCAGTTTAATTGTAGTTATAAAATAGTACGTATTACTGCTGATCTTGGCTTGGTTTGGTATTAAAGGACCTTTTTTTTTTAACATCCGGAACCACCATTAGGTATATCTTCAGAGGATGAGATGAATGATTTGTAGCATGTGTGAAAAATGCCATGCCTGACTGGGATTTGAACCTGGAACCTCCGGATGAAAGACCAAAACGCTACCACTCACTCCATGGAGGCTGGCATTGTAGGACATGAACAAGTCTGTAAGAAGGATAATTTATTGGGATCAGTAGTCCAATAGATTAATGTAGGATATTGAATTCGAAGTCAAGAGTTCTAAGGTTCAAATCCTAGTAAAATTAGTTACTTTTATACAGATTTGAATACTAGACCATGAATACGGGTGTTCTTTGGTGGTTGGGTTTAAATTAACCACACTTCTCAGGAGTGGTTGATCTGAGATTGTACAAGCTACACTTCATTCACATTCATACATATCATCTTCTGAAGTAATACTTTAACTTCAGAGGATGTAAACAGTTCCGGAGGCTAAACAGAAAAAAAGAGAGGATATAGGATATAATTTAAACTTATGTTTTTATTTTGGATGACAGAATGAAAAATTTGCACATTAGGTGAGATTAATTTAAGGACCCCAAAGACAAAGTTTTTATTGTTGTCGCTTCCAAGAAAAATTTGAAGGGATAAGAAGTCAAAGAATTCAGAAATAATCTAGCTTTAGAAGATGAATGTGTTGGTAGATAGTAAACTGTGATCAGAGGTAGATATAAAAATTGTTAATTACTGACAAGGTTTATAAAAAAGTGTGTGCATGTATGTATGATATCACATCTTCAGGGTGACAGTACAATCACCCTGAAGATGTGATTGAATCACAATTACATCTGAATTACATTGATCTACATTAGAATACTGTAATTCAGCAGAGAATTTGCAAGGTAAAATGCATTTCAGATGAGCACATCTATCCTAATAATGTCATGTAATGTAATTTGTAGTTCTTTTTTTTTTTTTGTAATATAATAACATTTTAAAGTAAAATACTCAGTCAGTCAATCATAAGTAAATGTACATGCTGATTAAATAGTGCCTGTTGGCGTGTTATAAAGAAAGATTACACTATTTTTTGTGGCTGAATTAGAAGTGCCCATAATTAAAGTGTTATTTACATTTCAAAATTTCTATTTCTCTAGACAATGTTTATGTATGAGCAATCATAAACTCCAAATTCTGCAATGGGAAAATTGAAAATGATTTGGACTTCATAGTGAGTGAATACCTGTTGTTTGCTGTAGATGAGGGAGGCAGACGAAGATCTCAACAATTATGTTGCTTTTGCTTATGTATAACACACTCTCTAATTAATTTGAATTTCCTCGTGTATTTCATGTCATCTTTAGGACATTTCAGAAATGCAGTCATGTAGTTATTCCTAAATGCATATAAATATCAAGATTTATAATATTTTACTATAACTTATGGTAATAATAAGTTATAGTAAAATATTGCTGATATTTTTACCAATGAACAGTTATATCTTTTTTTCAGTTGTTATTTAGCTAAGTTGTAATGACAAGATAAAATCTACCTCATTGCAATTCCTAACTGCTAATTAAATTAAACATCTAAGTTACAGGGCAGATAGTAATTCTTCCGGCTTAAATAAAGTGAAATGAATTTTTTCCCCTTCCCACCACCATCGTATCGAGTCTTTCTATCCCCTACCCGTTTTATCAGTCTTTCTCGCACGCAATGTGCACAGCTATACGCTGCCCGCAATTTTACAATTTGCAAGATCAGCATATGAATTACTGATTGATTACTTGTTTACGAAAAAATCGTTGAACTCTTAGATTATTTTCCTTATGCTTTCTGAAACAGGAACTAACTTTTCAAACTGAGATCAATAATAGACAAGAAATTACTTTGTCTTTAACACTAACAAATTGTACATTTTTGTAAATAAGGTTAAAAATATATGTAAGTAGATTAATAAGGTACAAATGTTAAACTTCAATTTTTTGAACAGTTTAAAAAAAGGAAAAAACATTCAACTATTAGCAACAGAAAAATGTTTATATTTAACGTTTTGATTCAAAATTAACGGAAGGTAAAAAATTCCGTAGGCTAGTTTAGATGTATTTTAGTGCTGCATCGCACACTGTAACAGCTGATTTTGAGCTGTAAGCCGTAAGTCGCACTATTTTAAGCAAACAACAAACAAAAATTACTTACTATCAATTTTTTTTTTTTTTAATTATTATTATTAAGCACTACCTATAAATAGTGTAAAATCATGAGACATATATTATTTTATATTTTGTAAGTTATAGTATCCATTTGTTAAAAAATAGAAATTTCGTTTGTACTATTTATAATCACTTTGTAGTTACAACATTTGATTATGTTTTTTTAGTGACTGTCGACGTAAATAGTGTAGAGTATAGTATCAAGATTTTTTCAAGCAAAGTTCGTTAGTAATGTGAACAATTATACTAAATGAAAAATAATAATGAAGTGTAATTTTAGTAATTACATAATTGAGTAAAATTAGCAAAGAGTAAAATTGATATGAATTTTCTTTAGTTTAATGCCGACATTTTTGAAAATTATTTCCAGCGGTGCTCTCGAATGGCCGAAATGTTTATTCAGCTTGGTATATTGTAAACATGATAAAAGTTCTAGATGGATACTATGATTTCAATCTAAGTTCAAAAAAATTTATTATTGTATGAGTTTAATATGTTGTTATTGAAGTTAGAGCATAGTTGATCGGAACGCTTAGTCACTAAATCTCTTTTTTATTCTTAATTATAATCATATACTGAATTGTACGTTGAAAAAAATTTCTGCATGAATTTATCCTATTATCTACATTACTATAACAAATTTAACAAAGTTAACAAATTTTTTTAACATTGCATGAATTAACTTTTGAAATGTTGTGGATGAGGTAAAGATAAATGCAATAGGCAGTCAAAAGCATATTCATTACAAGTATTCTAGATCAAATCGATTGATGTATCAAATAGGTTTCATTTCTGGCTTGACTTCAGTATTTTTTTTAATAATTTTCAATTGTACATTTCATTACTTATATTCAAACTAAACACTTTCATGGGTTAGTATTATATATATATATGTTTAAGATGAGTTAATCTCTGTATCAATACTGTATGCCTTAATCAAATGTACACCCTCTGGCTGTATTTGCATATATGTAATACCTAAGTACAGAACCTTTTATTTTTTTGTTGACATATTTTATGAAATTAAAATTTTTTTTTTCTTGTAAATCTTTTTTAATTTTCTATTGCATTGATTTCCTTTTATGAGTGTACTGGTTAATATTTATTATTTAGATAAAAGATGAAAATTTTCACTTTTGCATTGCTTGTTGATATACATTATAAATACTAATACAGAATATAAACATAATGATGTGCTTATTTTTTCTTAAATTCTAAATATCTGCAAATATAAATTAATTTTCCTTGTCTTAATATTCCCAACAAAAGATGATAAAATATTATTTTTCATGTGTTTCTGTACTTACAGTTCAGTAATCAATAATAATGAAGTCGACCTCACATAAACACAAAAGAAAACAGAAAACCAACTAAAAGCTAAAAATCACTCTTTGCTAAAGTTTTATGAAAATGTGGAAACAGACTCAGATCTGTTAAAATTTGTATGAGGCACTGATATGTGTGCATACTGATCTTCACAAGTAGTTATATTGCTTTTCAGATACATTTTTCATGCACAATTTAGATGTGTGTAAAATTGGGTTTACTATTCTATATTGGAAACCAAACATTAACATTAATATCATTATTCTCCTTATATATCTCCTTATATGAAAGCCCACAAAGTCTATGTGGATGCTTTCTACAGCGAAATTCATGTCAATGATCTACCAGGAATGAAAAGTTGCTTATTATTTATTAGTATGAACATCTTTTTCTATGATAATTACCTAACTTGCTTTGCTGGCAACATGACTTCTTTAATGATTTAGATTGAAAGTTATTAACCTCTAATCCTATATCCGACTTACCTTCTAGTTTATTTCATTTTTTTTACAAAACTGTAGGACTCATGATTAGTACACTTTGAATATGAGAAAAAGCTGAAGGAAATAGTTACTATGTTTTTGAATGGTCGGTAGTGAAAAGTATGATCAGGATATGGATAAATTTACTTGTGTCTTGAATGTTACAATAAATTCCCATGTGTTCAGAGCATGGAAATTTGACCTTAGATATGTACAAGTTAAACAAAAAATTTTTTACTAAAATTAATAACAATCAGTTATGAAACTCAAAAACTGTGTGTAACAAAATAAAATTTTCCTTTTTATTTTAAATACACATTTTTAATACTTTTGCCATTTTTTTACATCCAAATTATTTTATTATTTTATTTTATTTATTTTAATTTTTATTCATTTTATTCTATATACTTTACCCATGGTTATATACTTTACGGTTTTACAGTTAACCACTTTGGTTGATAAAGTTGTAGGTAAAAAAAGTTATGTCTGTAAAATAGTGATGGGATTTCAAACATAGTTTTGAAGAAAGCATGATAGTGACATGAAGTGTGTATCAAAATGAAGAGAAACTGTCTAAGTTTGTGATACATAAACAAATCCTAGTACCAGTGCATGTATGCTGAGTTACAAGATCATCAATTACATGAAGCTTTTATTCATCTTAAATACAGTGCAGAGGAAAGTTCAATGATTTTTGTGGCTTGCTAAGTTTGAACCGGTTGCACTTGTTAGGCACAAATGCCATCATATGCTCAATGAAAATAACATTAACTGATGGAACAAATAGCTAAGAGAAGTGGGAGGCTATCCAATGAATCATTCTCATCCAGGAGAACATCACTGTCTGATGAGTTGTGCGAACAAGTTACTTGCTTAGCCCAAAAAAAAGTTAGTAAAGGGTTGTGTAGAATTGCCATTTCAAAAACAACTCTTCACAATTTAAAAAAAATGACTGTGCCTTGCCGGTTATAAAATGCAGGTGTTAAATAAAATTTATCCACAGGACAGAATTAAATTATGCATTTACTACAGACATTCTGAATAGATTGATCTTGATGGGAAGTTTTTGATTCTCATCATATCATTATGGAACATCAACGTGGTGTAGCCCAAAAGTTAATGTGTAGTACACAATTTAAAAAGTCCCTTCTTTTCAATTTAACAAGATGCCTCAATCTTCTTCTTTTTTGTTGTAAAACCTATAATGAGAAACAATTTCTTAGATATGTTACACAGGAATGCGGTTTGTAAATTATCATTGAATTCCATCATCCATTTAGTTAAGAGTTTCTCCACATTTTTCCACCCATGCAGGATTATCTAAACAGAATAACTCCTTATATGTTAGATGAAAAGGGTTGATTAGTCTGACTGCCAGACTTTACAGATCTTACCTTTATTGAATTTATATTTGTGGGGTTATGTAAAGCTACAAACTTTCTCTTCAAATTAGAAATTTAAAACGTTTAAAAGAATGGATCTCTGAAGATATCTTGTCACATCGGATGTTCTCTATTGGGTATGACAAGAGGTTGAATATTATCCTGATATCTTTAGAGCAATTAAACAATCACATATCAACATCTAATGAAGAGGTAAGATTGTTAGAGAATTTTTCTTCATTTAAATATACACTTCGTGTTTCTTTCATGCTTTTTTCCAAAACTGTGACTTTGAAAACTTACCATTCTTTTATATACTCTGTGTTTACGTTTGATTTGACATCTTTCATTAAAATGATTATTTTATTTTCATTTTATATAAATATTTTTTTTTATTTGTAATAAATTTTAGTAATTGACATCATATTTTTATATATGGAATTTTTAACTTTTAAATTTTAATTTTGTGATAATATTTATATAAAATATTTTGATACTAATAATATTATTAAAAATTTCATGTTTATAATGTTAAAAAATATAAACCATATAATAAAACATTTGAAATTTCATAATATTAGTAATGATCCTAATAATTTTTGTGGTGTTTATAAAATAACATGCAATGATTGTAATAAAATTTATATTGGGAAAACTAATTGATCATTTAGGGCAAGATATGCATAACACTTCAGATCTCATAAAACCAAAAAATTAGGTTTCTCTAATCTTTCTGACCATTCAATAGTTAACAAACATTCCATCATTGACTTAGATACAAATTTAAAAAAATAATTGAAATTATAAAAGACAAAAAGTATAATAACAATAAAAAATGAGACATTTTAGAAAAGTATTTATGTATACAAATATATACGGTTCAATTTAATATGCAGACAGAATTTGATAATTATTTTCTTATCAAAACTGCCAAAAGATAGCAGTACATTTGTATAAATTATTAAGTAAAATTCATATAAAACTAATTCAGTCTGTGTGCTTTTTTGACCAAAGGCAATATTTTTATTTTATTTTAATTTTTGACTACATTCTACAATATATATGCAACAATTTTTAATGTTTTAATTTTAATGTGTAATTTAAAAAGAAAAAAAATGTTTTGATTAACTGGCGATGAGGGAAACGCTCAAAACCGCTTTTAACATAAAAATTGGAGAAGCAATAAGACAAAAAATACTGTTAGATTCCATATTGTTGATGGAAAACTAAGTTTTATTTTTTATTTATTTATTTTTTTTATATATATGAATTTAAAGTTATTAGTTTGTTATTTTTTTGTTTTAGATACTGTTTGTTCTTTTTGATATTTATTCATGGAAAAATAAAAGTTTTTGGCGAACCTTCCATTAAATTAACTAAGAGTAGTAAAATAAAAACTATAAATAATTTAAATAAAGGAAGTGAGGAGTTATATTCAAAAAATGATGAGTTATTAAAAAATGTTGGTATTAATTTGAATGATAAAGAAGCACATCAACATCTGAATCAAATGGATTCTTTTGAAGAATATAATAAAGTTAAACATAAGCTGGCTATGAAAGAATTTAAAAAATTAGAAAACTTTGCAAAAGATGAAACATCGGATAACACTGAAAATATCAATTACAGTTTAACTGGTAACAGTAAAGAATGCAACAATAATACAAAAAGAAATTTAAAAAATAATAATTTGGTAATAAAAAAAAATAAAATGTATAAGTTGAATAGCAAAGATAATGAAGCTTTAAAATTCATGAAAATGAAACCAGAAAAATCGAATCTAAAATCAAAAATTAATAGTGATGTATCTTCGGTACGGCATATTGTCAAGAGTGAAGTTAAGAATGAAAATAAACTTAATTATAAAAAATTTAAACTCAACTATAACAATACTAATAAAAATAATAATTTAGTATCAAATATTGATTTAAAACATAATTTTTCAAATTTATCAAAAACAGAATTAGAGAATTTATCACGTTTGTATTTTGAAAAAAATAATATTTTTGATAATGACAATGGTCAGCCTAATTTACAAAGAAATCAGTCCAAATTAAATTATTTGGATATGACATTAAAAAAGATACGAGGTAATGGAAATAGTTGTTATACTAGTGATGCGGTACATAGAATTCATCGATTTCAAGATTTAATGAGACGGTCAAATATTCCATATTATTATTCAGAAACAGATATCAGTCATGAAGAAAAAGAACGACAAACAAAAGAGCGTGCAACAAATATTAAAAGTAAAGTAAAAAATAATGATTCATTATTAATAATTAGTAATCATTCATCTAATTCTAATTTGCACGATAATTCATCGTATAATAACTTTAAAGGAAAACTTTCAAATCATTCACTTAATTCATATAACAATGTTTTATCGAATTACTACAAAGATTTTGGATCAAAGTATACTTTATTAGATCGATTTCATAGAGGTATTACGAATAATATGGAAAATTTAACGGATGCAGATATTTTAGAAAATATTAATAACTTGACACTGCCATCAATTTTTGATAAAAAATTGTTTGAAGTACAATTACCAATTTTAGAAAAATATTCAAACTTTTCACATACTTGTAATAAATTAAATGAAAATTCTCCGATATTATTTAAAACCAATAATAGTAAAAAGAATACAAAAGATACCGATGAATTAATTAAAGAAAATGAAATACAAAAATTAGAACTGCAAAAGATTAAAAAATATAATGAAATATTAAAATTACAAATTTTAGAACAGTTAATAAAATCTGATAATTGTAATATGTTGCCGTTAAAACCTCAAAAACACATCTTGGCCAGTATAGAAAGAGAACCTTTTACAAATTCATTGTATACAATCAGCAGTTCAAGTAACAATGGTGTAATTGTTGGTAATTTACTATCGCCTATAGAGAATAATTTAGCTGAATTAAATAACAATGTTGATGAAATGAGATTATTTTTTTCTAGTGCCAATAATAATAATACTGGTGGTGGAGAATTTAACAGCAATAATTCTGGTTATGGAGGAGGTAATAATAATACTAATGGAGGAAGTCGTTTTGGGTCTAGAAATAACAATAGCAATAGTAATATTGGTGGTTTCTACGACAATAGAAATGCTGGTTATAGTGGGGGTAATAATAACAATGCCGGTGGTACTTATAATAGTCCAGGAGGTGGTGGTAGCGGTGGTCATTGTAATTGTTACAATAATGGATATGGTTGTAACCAGTACTACAAAAATTTTCCAGGTTCAAATAGTAATAATAACGATGGGAAATCATTTGACAGTGATGATAATAAGAATTTAGTAAATAAAAAGATTGATAATAAAGTAATAGATTACAAAAATAAGTACAAAAATAGTATTGAAGTTGGGGATAATTTACATATAATTAAAAGGCACGCATTATGTGATACCGATATAGATATGAATAGCGATTTAAGTAATCATATTTCTCCCTTTATTTCAGAAAATAATGTATTAAAAATTAAAAATCCACAACTAATAAAAAATTTGAAAAAAATAGATACATCTATTTTACTGTTTCCTCCAGCGTTTGATTACAATGCACCTTTATTAAATCCATCGCTAAATCGTGATAAATTAAAGTTGAAATATACTGCAAAAAATAAAAATAATAATAATAATTTTACAATAAAATTAGATCAGATTGTTAATTTTAAAAATTTAACAAACGAATCGAAAACAAAGTCTAATGAAAATTGTTCAACATTTAAAGAGATTGTCAAAATTAATAAACGATTTATTAATACAATATCACCTTTTGATGATGAAAATTTTGAAAATATTTCCAGTAGTCCTTTATCAGTGTTTATAAAACGTAAAGTAGATCAGTTAAAACAGAAAAAATACATACAACATAAAACATTAAAAAATTCAGTGATCGATCTCCTCGAACCATTAATTTCAGAAGCATTCACTAACAATAATAGTAAAAAATATGACCATAATTTAAGTAAGAGTAATAATTTAATAAAAAAGAATGATTTTAATAAAAAATATAATGAAATAAATTTTGATAATCACAGTTTAATTAATAATATATCCAGAAATATTGTTAATAATGAAATTATAAATGCTTTAAAAGATAATATTTTTCTATCTAATTCTACTGCCTCAAATTACTCTTCAATGACTTTACCTAAATTGACTATTGAATTCAGGAAACCTAATCATATCGGTAATATTAAAAAGGAAAATAAATATGATAGTAAAAAGATTTATTCATTAAATAATAACCTAAATACAAATGATAACTACAATTTATCATATAGTAGTGGTAAGATGAAAAATAATTTTAATGTTTCTGAAAAGGATAAATTTTGCCCAGACTATGAAAATATAAGTAACTTTTTAGGTTTAAGTAATGTTGAAACTACTTTATTACCTGACATAAACAGTAATTTGTTTTTTTCAACTAAAAATTATGTTTTTAATAAATATTTTGGGGCTAGTAATGCAATTCATAGTGATTTAATGAAAACTAACATCCCTTTAAATATAAATTGGGACTACAACAATAATAATAATAATAATAATATTAATACTAATAGCATAGGTAATAGTAATCATAAATATATGACCCCATATTTTTCATTATCATCATCAAAACCGTTTGAATCATCGGTCAAAGTTATAGGTTTTGTTATTGAAACTAATGATAACAATCTTTGTGGAAATAGATTGAAAAATAAAAACTTATATTCAGTACCTATGTTATGGAATCAAGAAAATAATAGTTTAATGTATAAATCACATCTTCTCTTTAAGCCTTTAAATAATGATTTCAAAAATGGATCCACACAGTTTCTCCGAAAAAATGTTACAGAAAAAAAGGAAATGAAAGGACGTGTTATAAATATTACTGCAAAAAATGTTAACAAGAACATGAACAAACCACTATTTAAAAAGTTTACTAATAAATATTTTAGTTCGATCCATGATAGTTTTAATAATAAAACACTCGATATAGATTTACAACTTATACAGAATTTTATCAATGTTTTACAACATTTTGTTGAGACACAAAATAATAATACAAAGAATGTTAATAATGCAACATTCAATAACAAAAATGAAACTTGTATTAAAAGTGATGAACAAGTATTGAAAAAAGAAATTTTAAATATGAATAGATTAATGTCACCGAGATGAGATAAAGTAAATTACATATTTCTTTGAACTAAAACATGATTTGTGTTGTAACTATTATTATTAAACTAATTTATTATATTTTTATTTCATTAATTTTTAATAATCTTAACATTAAAAATGTTTTATATAAATATGAAATAAATTTAAAAAAAAAATATGTTTCTTATAATTGTTCCTTTTGTAATTTTTTAGTATACAATATCGGAAAATATTGCTATTGATAAAGAATTGACA
>JAAAKQ030179159.1:0-12315 GCA_010016005.3 Zanna intricata | reverse complement strand
GGACACGCAAGCAGGTGGCGTTGTGCGCCACGCTTTGACCGCTCACGCATTTTTGTTCAGCTCCAGGAGCTAAAATAGATGGTCGCATTAAAACGTTTTGAGGCACAAGTAGCCCTTCGTAGCACAGACATTTGGTCTTATGCTCTAGGGCGACCGAATGGGGTGTTGGCGGGAGAAATTCCAGCAAACCAATTCCCTATCTTCTGAAGGCGGTTCCGGAGGCTAAACAGAAAAAGAGAAGAAAAGAAAAGATATGCGACGTCGAGCTAAATTTACATTAGTTTTCATTACCTGAATTTCTTTACCGCTACCGAAGTAAGCGATGTTCAGACAGCGAGGCTTGTTATAACGAAACGAAAGAAACTTTCTAGACCGCCCAGTAAATCTAATCGAAGTCGATAAACATTAACATCTATTTTTATACCGTAAACGTTACTGGGTTTGTGAAATTTTGAATAATCTGTACGTCCCGTGCAACATCTGCTGAAGCTTTATTTAGTCCGGAGAGATAGAGGAATCGCTTTTCTCGTACATAAAGCAGGAATTTACGTTCGTCAGGCCGGTATATGCTGTTGCAGTTAAACGACTATCGGTAAGTAGATCGTAGAACCTAGGGTTCAATAGATCTTGGGCATCGAAAGGCGAGATTGGAATTTTTACACTGCTCTTACAAGGAGAGACGGTAAAAAGTACATTAAGTTTTATTCAAAAGTTTACAGGACGTTCGGATAAACCCGGGTTCCATTTATCTTAAACCAGAGTAACTGAAAACCGGCTTACTCATGTGTTTACAATTTATGACCACAAAAAAGTAAAAATAACTGAGTCGTCGGATTGAAACCGCCCAGTGTTAAAACAACTTTTTAAAACCGTTTTAATTTTATTCCGTTTCATTTCATTTTTATAGTGAAGATAAATAGGCGCTAAAGCTACTCTACACTATTATATTATGTATCATCATTAGAACATACTTGACGTTTACATTAGTCATAACATACTAAAAATCTTAAAAATAAACGGATCGTAACTTAAAATCTCATCGAAAGCTTTTATTATGGTGTCTTACTGGATTCCGTTCGGCTTCAGCTCGTGATGCTTCTCTGGATTTTAATTTTATCGATAGGAAACCGATAGACCTCGTTCGAAGTAACTTTATCGCTGTCTTTGACATCGGCAGTTCAATGTGAGCTTTTTATCAGCAACCGATTTAATGAAATCTTGGATCGGCAATTCTCACACTTATACGCCGTTATTCACTCCTCGCCCGCCTATTTCTAGTAACGGTCGCATTTCCCTATCGACGTTTTTTTTATAGTAAGCGCCCTGTTACGAAGAACATTCTTCTAAAATTACCAATTTATTAAATTTAATATTTTGAGAGAAAGAGTAATTTTGCAGTTAAGACATGCTTTTTTCTTTATACGAATATTTTATCGCTAAAATTGTTAAAGATATTAAGTAAATGTTGTAATTTTCCTGACTACAAAATAGAGGAAATATAATACCGGCAAAGACTCGAGGAATTCTCTGTACGAATTTTTCCTTCGATATGTTCAAACAAAATAAGCAAAAATATCTCCCTCACTTACTTTGAATTATATTCGTAATTATGGCGATTCATTTCATACTGTTAACTCTGTATTAAATAAGTTATTTATCAGCTGTAAATCAAAGATCCATTGCCGTTAACGCCTTTTAAAGAGCGAACTCCTTGATTCGTTTTTTAGGTATTAATATTTTGTCATTTTTACCTCGATCATCTAAATAATTATTCATCCGTAGGGTTGCCGAGATAGTAATACGATATAAAGTATATTGTTGTGCGATTCAGTCAAAGTTTCTTATTGTTTATCGGTCTATCTTACTATACCCTTTAAAACGTTTACTAATGCTAACGCTTTACAGGATAGACGTAAAAATTGATGTCACCTGTGGTGTTTTTATATCAACTCATGTAAGGTGTTGACAAGAGTAGCCGCTGTTTTAGAGGCATCGCATCAAAAAAACGATAAGGAAGGGACGAATGACGACTTAAATACTCCAAAGGTGTTTGAATATTTAGAAAAAAAAACACAGTCGTTTATCGCCCGACTCCTGAAACAAAATAAAAGCTTTTCTATAAAGATATCTGGGGTAAAATTTTTAACGCTGTGTACTTCGATTGAGATCTTTATAGAAATAAAAATAACAGAAACTTTAACGACGAGTTTTTAAGTTTAGATGACTTCTGAATTTGTGTTGTATTTTAATATAATATTATCATTATGAGAACCGACGACCATAATCGAATATTTTGCTACAATAATTCTAATGTAATACAAATATCACATTTCAAATCGTACTCCAGTGTTTTGCCATCGAAAGTCATTAAGAAGTTAATTTATACGTATACATATGCAAATGTTATATTTGACGGAACGGCTTTATCACAGGATCGAGTATGAAGCGCCATATTTACAATAGATATTATATTTATTTTAAGAACACCGCTTAATCTGCTACCGATCGATAAGGCCTGGGCGTCTATAGATAGTGTTCGATGTAAACAATGTTGCGATATTTTCTACTTAATAATGATGTTCATTTAAACATGAATCCGATCGCTGATCGTTAAGTATTTTGTCCTGCCCGTTTTCATTTTTAGGGGTTAAAAAAGACTAATCCTTGTGTCGCGTTTGCTTTTTCCTAGTTCAGAAATCGGCAAAAGATTTAAATTAATTTTGTTTTACAAATTTTAAGTTCTTGTTAAAGTGTTGTTCTCTGTGATATTCAAGGCTGAAATACCATGCGGGATCATATATGATAAATATTTATTTAATTGTCGGATACTTTTAAAAAAAAAATTATCAATAAGGTAATAGAGATTCATTCCCGAAGATTTAAAAATTGAAAAATTTACTCAATTCATTTTTATTTTTTTACGGTTAATTCAGTACATAAGCTTTATGCTTGTACATCAGAATGAGATATGAAAAATTTGTAGTCTGTGAAAAGTGCCGTGCTTCCGGTATCCGAACCCGGAAGAACCTTCCGGGTGAGAGAAACAAAATGCTACTACTTCACCGTGAAGATTTGTCGATCGATAACTTACCTCTTACTGAGGTATACCTTCCTTTTAACGTGTCGCTACAGACAAATTACAGTTGTTATCTTTCTAGACAAACTTGTTGTTTATTGTAACGAAACCGTTTGAATTTGTGTCTGTCGTGCAAGTCTGCCAGAAAAGATGTTTTTAATATATTTTTATATGTGTATATCCCCACGTACTTCGGGGGAGTGCGTATTTGTGTTTCTAAAATAAATAGTAATAATTTATTATTATTTTTATTAGGATGACCTTTTTTCCTTTTAGCGATCCCCATCCCCATCCTTCATGAAGATATCTAATCGAGACAAGATAGCGGGGGAAGATCTACTTAACGTAGCGAATACTTATACATTAAGGTTTTATTTCTACCTTAGTACCTGGGGCAGTAAAAAATTGAAAAACATCGTACTCTAAATTGTACGTAGTAATTTTATTTAATATACGAATGTGTATTTGGTCAAAAAAATAATATCTAATAATAAAAGTGCCCTGAATCGGACACAAACACGACCTTTTAATAAAATAGCTACTTCTTTTTTGTTAATTAAATTAAGCTTTCAAAACATCTGGAAGATGGTGATAGTGTGTCTCGTTCGCAATATCTAAATAACTTGATGATGGTGACACCGATGATCAGGTTCCATATATACACTGCTTGTAAATAAACATTAGATTTAGTATTTTTCGCCTTGTCTCCAAGGAGCCAAGATATTACATTCCACTATATAAAAATTTTAAGTATAATCAGTTCTCTCTGTCGTAAATTCCAAAGGAACTTCCTCACCGCTTCAACTCGATAACCTCTCTGTTGCAGTGCCAGATTACAGAATAATACTTCGCTGAAATCGCCTATTCACCCGTAAATCAATTCAAAGTACCTTTCTGCATCGGTTATTGCTTTAGCTACTTGTTGGGTAAATAAAACTATTCGTAGAAGGTAAATCCTAAATAGCAGATTAATCTTACTTGTATTTTCGAGTATCTATCATCTAATGATGTTTAACTTACAGCGTCTTCTTTGTCAAGTTTCATAGGCAAATCGTTATAAATACACCACTCGTTAAACTTATTATATACATCCTTATGGAGGTCAAGAAAGTTTCTATAAGAGTTAATTTTTCCACATATTTTGATATAATCTGGAAATTCAGAATTAATATAATTTTAGATGTAATTGATACAAATTTTAAATAAAGTGGTCCCAAATTTGAGGTTTGTAGATTATCAGACCGTGGAACTATAGTTTCTCGAGACTTTACCACACAATTAAAACTTGGAAAATCCTATCAAAGAAATATTAATGGATCTGTCTAAATATAGAATTTCTGACACCGTGAACGCCTAGCTCATATAAGAGGATATCATGAGAACGGTATCAAAAGTCTTCCTAAAATCGAAGTAAATAGCATAGTCCTCTGTTTGGTTTTCAACCACCGGGACAATAAATGACAGCATATCGATTTGTAGCAGTGGACCTTTTGGCCGTCAAACTATGCTCTTTTTTATCAATATATTAGAAAAACAGTTATAGAGCTAGCGGTGCACAACACTCAAACCCATTTTAGCCACTACGTTTAAAACCAAGACTGGTCTATAATTGCAAGATTTCTTTGCAGATTCCCTTTCTTAGAGATTTGATAAATCAATGCCTTCTTCCAGAAATCGGAATAAAATAACACCAAAAAGCCTAACTAAATTTAAAACGGCATGATAAAACCGATGAGATTGGAGAAGAAGGGATTCAATTACTACCAGCCGCACAATACGTTGAGCCTCACAATACACCCAAGATTTTCTCTTCAGTGACGTTGGGTATGCAGATCATATTCATAATGAATGCGATGGTCATTTATATTATGCAAATTGTATTTATATTCTTTTACTGGTTGATAGCCTGATTGGAAGGACCTTCTAAATTATTCATTTAGTTATTCAGGATCCGTAATAACTCGCTGTCTTAAATTTTAATCGGATTCCATCACAAAAAGGATTTAATATGGCTAAATAGATTTTCGAGTGTTATCTTAATCTCATCTTCAGTCTTTCTGCTCCTTCCTATGACATCTCTCTTCAGCAGAAGTCTTAATAAAGCAAATTATCATAATATGCTAACTGGTTCTCTTAAAGTTTCTGTGTCCTTTTTATATCTAGGTATTTATGAGCTTTCTGGAAAATCAGCCGGGAAAAGGTACTACTACCTACATATAGATCATTTTTTTTTTTTTTTACTATAAACATTCGCTAGGGTACTTGCAGCTTCACGAATATTTGAAAAGATTTAGATCCCTCTCCATTGTCTCTTTAAACGCATTACAGGCTGAGATAGTTACCTCGAGAGTAGTCGTAGATCTGTTTATTGGGAGTAGTTTACATGGCCTACTCTGACATGTAATTCAAAAGCATCGTGAAAGGCATTCTGAAAAATCAAGTGGTCATTTTCCATGTCCACTCACACATCTTCATAGATAATACAAAGTCAAGTATTGAGGCCCGATCCCTCTGTAGATGAAAATTATACTGATCCAAAGAGTTGCGATCCATAAACTCAAAGAAAAACCTTATTCTTCTTCCAAAACCAGGCTTTAAGGAATGATTGTTCCAATCAATATATGCTATATTGAAATCTCCTAACATAAAAATCCTAATAGCTCCACATCTAATTTACTGGTCAACCTATCATAATATTCAGCCAGCATATCCCGACTGATATCTAGGCAAAAATAATGCTTCCCAATTAAAAAGTTTCCACCCTTTATACGTATCTTAGCCCAAAAAAATTCCAAAAATTAAGTCCATTCTTTCTACTCTTCTTCATTATAAGGGAACTTCCTCAACCAATTTGATAGATTTCACTATAGTTCCTGTCAGACCTATAAACTGTCCAGTATTTTAAAAATAATCAGCTTTAAAGCGGTTTTATTAAAAGATAATTCAATTACTGTTACACACATCATATAACTTCCGCAACCGACGAAAAACTCATCAGATTTAGTGGTCCTCTAACATATTCTAATACAGAACAGACTCTCCTGACCAATAGAAAGTGAATATTTTGTCATTTTTCAACGCAGCATAAAAAGGTTAGATCTTCAAGGCAACGGCTAATCGTAATCCTCAATCGACACTGCAACATGAAACGAGCTGTATCCTTGTTTGACTTTCCTGGCATCATAGTTCTAGAGCTATGCCGAGAGACCCCAGAAAACAAATAAATGTGGAGGGCAATATTCGTACGTATTATGTATGCGGGGTTGGCGTGTTTAAGCTTAATAACTTTTGGGTGGATCAACTGATTTTGATGAAATTTGGTATAAAGACTCGTGTATATGGTACAATTTGTTGGTAAATCTCGCGGTATTTACCAACATACCCCGAAGATATACCGTGGTATTTCTTCGGGTATATCTCCAATACTTGGTGGTATTAGAGGTCAATACCACCAGGGAGAAGGATTTTAAGGATCAGTATTCTCAAAATTTTGCAAACATACCCCACTCTATATTGTCACCGAATCGCTTCGACGGCACGTGGAACCTTAAAACCTTGTGGTTCCCCCCGAAAAGGGCCGTTTTTTGTCGCCGAATGACTTCGGTGGTTCGTTGTTGTTTATAACCTTGTAATAGCGCTGAGAAGGGCTATTTGAGGTTTTTTGAGTGGTGGCCTTGAAAAGGGCCGTTTTTACGTTAGCTCTGAGAAGAGTTGTTGGATCCGGGAGATGGTCTCCGGCGAAGTCGACTCGGCTGCATTCGGGGAGTTGCGGCTCCTCCGTTGAAATCCGACCGGGATTTCCCTCAGCGGCAGTTGGGTTCCCACCACAGCGTGGTAGTGGAGACCCCCAGAGCCCCGCAGTGTCGAGTTGGCGTCGGTCATCATTCACGGGCGCGGCCGAGGCGGTTCTCCCCAAGAAATCCTACGATGGGCCAGCTCTCGTAGCTGCGTCCGCCGGCCAGGGCGATGGAAGCCCGGCGAGCTGGAGCGGAAAGGTAGCGTCCGCACTCAGCAACTCCCTCGGCGGGCCGGCCAGGTCTGCTGCTCTGGCGGGGTGGTCCCACGTTGAACCGGCCAGGGAACTCCTTTGGTCTTCTTCCATCTTCTTGTTCTACTTCTTCCAGTCTTCTCCAGGCGGTGGTCGACAATGAAGTGCACGACAAGCTTCTTCACAGAAGTGTATGGCATGAAGCCTTCCTTTATTCGAGCCTGTAGTGATGGGGGCAGCGCCGCTATGGTAGGATATATGCGCGAGCAGCTAGCTATGTGGTGGGAGTGCCGCCTATGTACCCGCGTATGTATACTGCACTCACGCTAACACGTGAGGAAGAGGGAATCTTCCCTGTGTTCGCCGATTTAAATAAGGCATGTGGTAACAATATGAAGTTCAGTATATGGGTGCATGACTAGCTAACCGTTTGTTAATAAAATTGTCCCAAAATTTCCCTTCAACAAAAATCTAAAAAACTATCTATTTATTTATTACATAAATTCTTTTAGTGTGTAAAATAGTAAACGTAGAAAAATCAAAATTGTTTCTTGGAAAGTGATTTTGGAGATGGAGGAGCACAAAAAAATAATTTTTTTTTTTTTTTTTAATCTTTAAAAGTTTCTTTGGTTTATTTAAACATATAATAATAATAATACGAAAAAAGTCATCATAAATTACCCCCATCCCAAAAAAAGAAATCTTACATGTATAATTATTTTTCCGCGGTAAGGAATAAATAGCCAATATCAGGAAAGTATTATAACTTTTTTATCAGATTGTTTTGGTCTTTAGCTTGGTATAAGTAACCTCCTTAATTTGAGTAGTGTATTTAACTATCTTTTCAATGTTACCAGTTTGAATGACGTTCTGAAATCACAAATAATGTTTTCTTCCTCAGTTTGAACAGATGTAAGTCGCACCACTACCCACAATAGCTTCTACGTACTGTCGATATTCTTTGCGTTAGTTTGCTTCCGCACAAGAACATTCTTCTCTGAAGAATGTAAATAGTGAAACATTTCTCAGTAGTACCTTCCCTGAGCAAGATTAACTGTTGCACATCGATTCAGCCAATCTACTGAAATATATGCGTTACAAATTATTCCAATCTGATGATCGAACGGTCCAGCCATATAATGAACGTCATTACTTTCAGAATAAGCAACGCTTGAGCGGTGTTATTTGTACCTTTTTTGACTGCTTTAAGAACTTTAAATCCATAATAAAGCTAGTTAACAGTTAAAGCGTATAACAAGTTGATATATTTTTCTGTGTAAAACAATGTGTTATAAGTATTCCCCTCTAACTCGCTTACCAGGAAAATAGATTTCATAAGGATTTTTGTATAAGTTCAAATTAAAAACTAAGTTACTGTTAACATCGAAGATTGGAATGAAGACGGCTGTAAAATACACGGAATTCCTACACGATTATTTTTAATTTTAAAGCGATAAATCTATGTCTCTGCTGCTGCGTATAGACATTGTTTTTCGTATAGACGGTTATAATACATCGTTTCGTAAAATAAAGTTGTAAATTAATCGGTTACTTTTTATTTGTATTGAACTAACTATCCATATTTTTCTTGCCTATGAAGCAGGAAAAACAATTTAGATACTAGAACCAGCATTTTAAATTTGCTTTTTTTTGCAGTAATAATAATCATTATTTCCAATAAGCATTGGAAAGAAAATTTGGTTATTTGGGGAAGTAATTTTTCTGTTATTTGTAATTTCTTTATCTATACAATTATTATATTTTTTGTTTAATTGCCGAGATAAGTATTATCTAGTGTAAATTAAAGTGATCTATTTTGGGTTTAAGTATCTGTTTAGTAATAGAAAATATACGACACAATCAAGTTTCGGTTGATCTTTTTTGCTGCCGGTTTAGTGCTCAGGGGTGCACCCAAAAGTAAACTGGTTTTGGAAAATCCGATCGTAATTTCTAAATATTAGTTAAAGAGAAGTTTTTTTTTTTTTTTTGTAATATGATTTTTTTTACGAATGTTGATTTATAATCCATCACATTGATGGTATTTACTGAACGCAGGCTGTTCATTTATCAGAAAAGTAACTTAATTCAGCTTGCAATTACAAAGAAATAAATTTATAATTTACTTCTTAAATTTAGAAATATGATATTTCTTTTATATTCTGTGGCGGGCGCGAGGCGCGCGTAATAAAGTAATATTTTATGTAAGATGGTAAAATGGTTTTGGATTTTTATTCAAATTAATCTCTGTGGAATAGCCTAGGTATATATAAAAAAGAAAATATATAAAGTGTATCACGAAGTTCATAATTGAAAAAGTTCCATGTAAATGTATGTCCTAAAATGCTTCGTTTGCGAGTTGCAGCTAGTGAAAAATTTCGCTCTGATTTCAACTACCCCGGTGAAATGAAATCGTACTGAAATTTTTAAGACGTTAATTAAGTGATTTGTTATGGTTTTTGACCTGAAGAAAGTATAAGTAGACCTCAGACCTCCTTTAAGCGGCCAGGTTATATAAACGATCCAAACAGTGATGTTAAAAATGTCGCACTATACATTGACGCTAAATCGGTGTTGAAAATTGCCCCACCGTTTCATGAGGATTTATTTCTGCCCATGTATGCTCATTGCAAAAGTTGTTGACGCCATTTCGAGTGAAATTTGCCTTTCGGTAAATGAAACATACTTGTAGAATTATCGATTTGCATTTCACCAGTTCCAGCAGAATTCCAGGTCGTCTCCTAGGTGTTGATATTGAACTGGCTGTTCATGATAAGGATAAAGTTTGTTTTATTTAAGTGTTCTCCAATCCATCGAATGCGAACTCCAGTCCGCTTAGAAAGACGTCGTGTACGAATGCCTGGACTGCACTGAACTGCATCGAAAATAATTTCATCAATAACAGCATCGTGTTGGACAAATCGTAGCAGGTAGAATACTAAGTAGTGGATCTTCTCCCGAAGATTGCGAGAAGTCGCGTAATTGTTTCGAGATCTGGTATCCTGCGATTCGGAAAACGTACTTTATACTCTACTCCAGCAGCATTACGATTACACACACCCAAAATGAATATAGTACAGCGTTTTCTGTTGTAAATAAGTACGGTATTACTTCAATGACAAACCGAGCATGTTCAACTAAAATTCACAGAAAACCTTCGCTAACGAAAGCACAGTTCACCGTGTACGATGTACTTAATGCACCTTATAGATTGATTTAAACACTAATACTGTAACTGTGTATTGTTGATCAGCTGTTATTTTACTGAAAATTTTGAAATAACAGTTTTTCTAATAATTTATTGTATTTTTGTCATTAATAAAAAAAATTACTTAAGTAATTCTTATTTATTTATTTCTATTTTATAATCGTTATGTAATTTCCAATTTTTTTTTTTTTTAATATAATTTTTAAACAGACATTTTTAACAGTAAATTTTGTTTCTCATATCACCAAAAGCGAATTTGATTTTTTTTCTGACAAATGTAGTAATGTACTGTTTGTAAGTAAAATTTTAATTTTAATTTTTTAAACTTCTTTGTTTTATTCAACATATCTTACACCATTTTGTTCAGAATTAAATTATTAACAATTTTTATTTGTAATAATATGGCTGCTTTAAAAAAAAATATTAAATAAAATTAAGTGTATTATAATATTATATATAATATGCAGTGTTTTTGAAAATAAAAATGAAATCCTGTAACAAAAAATTTGCTGGAAATAACGGAATAATACTGAAAGAAATCAGTATAAAAATAGTGTAGCGGCTATGTTATGAGAATATATAGTACTGTGGTCGTCATGTCCGGTTCGCTAGTCGATACATAGTAAACGTGTTACTTTATCGCTTAGTATGATAACAGAAATAAATGAGACAAAAAATTAACTATACAGCCAGTCCTTGCGGAAAACAGTGCCAAGTCGCCGTTCGCAAGCCTTAATATAACCTGTATTTCGGTAGGCCTGGCGTACTGATATTTTACAACGTATTCAAATCGGCGATCAACACAACAGAAAGACACTTTGTATCTAAATTTCTGTAATTATGCCTAGCAAAATATATTTTTTATTCTTAAAAATGCTAAACCCTCTCCATAGTATTTTTTCCCGGATGCGTAAACACCTCTTTTGCGAAGACATTTTATAGTGCTAGCCTATAAATGTCTGCACAGTAATTAAATACGTTAATTAGGTTGTGACAAATGTTTATTATCTGTAGTTAATTTACTTATACAATATACGATCGTAGAACGGAAGAAACATTTTAATTCGATAAGAGTAGAGTATTGCGTCTTAGTGTTATGTCGGCTTTCGTTTACATCATCATCCTTTAAAAAGTAGACGTCCTAATGATCAAACGCACGAATAGAAGTCGGTTGAACTAAATAAAGCCGTAAAATCTAATTATATAAAATTTTCAATAAAAAAATATTCTGCATGTTTTTTAAATTTACGAAGTATAGATTGCGATGTTACGAATAAAGTTAACATTTACATTAATGAAAGAAAAGTAATTTTTACCCGTTTTAAAAGTTAATAAAAAAAATTAAAACTATTAACTGAGAAGAACTTGTATGTGTAATGCTTCTAAAACATAAAAAAAGATTGTTTTTTCACTAGGTTTTAACAGCGCAAAACACTATAGATATCGGTACTATCGATATGTACTACTTTGCCTTTCCACGACACCGTCGAAATGAAGTCTGTATTTGTTCGGGGCATCATTATTCGCATACGTGATATATACAAAAATTAAAAAGTAAGAAATTGTATGTAGTTAACTGATAGGACTTCAGTAAATACAAGCATGAACGCATGGGTGATGAGTCAGACTGATTACTCTACTCTAGCCCGCTCACTTCGTTCCAAATATCTGTAAGCGAATAAGCACAGCGATGTCCAGCGATGAAACGTAATTTGATATGGGCGTACCTTCGCCAGCGGAACAATCCGCAACTGCATAACAATGCACCAGAGCAGCATTTATTCGTGCGTTAAACAAGAACACTGTTGTGTTAGATAGATCGCTATCTGCTTAAATTCTTTCTGCAAAAGAAAAGGCATGAAGTGAAATTAAAAGTGAATATGAAAAAACTGTAGGGAAAACGATGAAATTAGATAATTTAAAGAGAATTCTGAACAACCTTCAAACCGAAGTAAAGAAGAAAATAGATAAAAGCAAAACAGGAAATAAAGTTATTAAACTGAACAAATGGGAGGAAGAATTTATAGAAATTTTGGAAACATTTGA
>JAAAKQ030179148.1:0-12315 GCA_010016005.3 Zanna intricata | reverse complement strand
AACCACTTAGAGACGATTTCTAGGTACGGTAATTTTAAAATAACAAGGATAACCTTTAAAAAACGTTTTGAGTAGTTTATTGATATTGAATTTGTAAGGAAAGTAATTTTTTTATGGTGGTTTAGGTAATTGTCTAACACATCTGAATCCAGTATTATTAAGACAGGAATCATTGTACAGAATGTTGTGCATTAGTACCATATCTTGGTTTCTATATAGCTGCAAGATAAGATATTACTAGATCTTGGATACCGGTCTTCTTTGGTGGTTGGGTTTCAAATTAACTACACATCTTAGGAATGGTCGAACTGAAACTGTACAAGACTACACTTCATTTACATTCATAACATATCATCCTCGAAAGTAATACCTTACAATGGTTTCTGAGGCTAAACAGAGAGAGAGCGCTACAAGATAAGAAACTGTGTTAAGACAGGTCTTAGGTATAGCCGACCCTTTAAACCAGACAAATACCAAGGATACAATAGTCGTAGGGGTCCCAAAAATGAGTTTAGTGGGTACCGAGAAAGACCTAAACCATGAGTTTCAAAGGTAAACGAAAGAAGTGGTCGATTCAAGGAATAGTCAACGACCCATAACAGTGAAACTATTCAACCCACCTGTAGGAGTAACTCCGCTCCGTCCTGGAAGCGATATCCATCTTTCCAACAACTTCTTTTGAGACCAAGCTATATTTAGCCAGGAGCGGGAGGTTTTTTTTGTATTTATAAGTTGCAACAGGTTACTTTTCTTCTGGCTTCATTAAGGAAAAACTCTTGCTCTTCCCTAGAAATAAATAGTTTGTGATATATTCAACTACTTAACTAACTCTTTGTAATTTTTTACGTTACTTTAAACATTTTTAACACTCGTCGTGGTTTAAAAAATGGTAAATGATAATAATAACTAAGATATTTGGATGCATCAGGAAAATAAACCTCAAAAAATAAATTTTGCGTACGTAATTAAAGTCCAGGATCGACCAAATACTTTTGTTTAGAATGAAGAATGTTTATTGATGTTAATTGTAAAAATTACAACTAGTAAAGGCACTAGGATTTGAATCTTAGAACCCGGTGTTTTTTTTTTTTTTAATTTTTTTTTTATACATCCCCACGGCAACCGAGCATTACTCAGTCGCCGCGGAGTGTCGTGGCAGCAGTCTGCCCACCTTGTCTTAGCCTCCATCTGGGACTGTCACATCGGGGTCCTTCCAGATTCTTCGGAACGCACTGACCTCCGCTTCTGGAATGCCAATGCGTCACTCCACTGGTGAGCTACCCTTCCCGTCCCACAGTGGGTTGACTTAAGCTAATCACTTTATTTTTATTGTAACCTGATACCTGTTATGTATATACGTTTATACTGTAGTTAATTTGATGCCTATTTATTGTTAAACGCAAGTACTGCTTCTCATTTTTATAAGATTAAGTGATGAATATCGTACTTACTTAATAATAATGTTATAGGAATAATTAACGATAACCAATAATAGTAGTAATAATTTTAATACTAGTAATGAGTCAATGATTAACAATAGCGGAAACCAATTTATTTACTTCCAAAATTAAATAAAGAAGATATGATTAAAAACTTACATTTTTTAAAAAGAAGTTAATTAATTAAAAAAAAAAAAAAAAAAAAGATCCGTTGAATTTGATGTGTGTAAAAATATTTACGATCAAAAAGAGATTGAAACATTGATTTCCCAAGATCCGTTCAGATCCATTAGCGGAGGCATAAAGGTTCGTTTTTTAACAAAACTCATACCATTGGAACTTTTTCATCTAGCTTTGTAATGTTTAAAACGATTCAGTTCCCTTTAAATTTCATTTAAGAAATGGTCTCTTGCTTGCAAATGCTACATTTTACGTTGTGAAAAAAAATGTTTGATTTTCTTTTTTTTTTTAATCAACATTATGTTTACCTAACTGTAAACCTCGCCGCAAAGTAATTAACAAAATAATTAACAAAATCATAAGGTATAATTATTCTCTTGTTTATACTATTTAAAAACTAGTTGACAGACACATCTAGCAATACACTAACAACATGTGTGTACATGTTTTTATTGGTAGCAAGCAAGTCTTTTTTTTAGCAACACCTGTATTGTAGTGTCAATTTTAGCCCCTCATTACATATTTCTTGTAACTAAATATGAACTTTACTCAAATAATAACGTAATTGTGCCTTATTTAGATCATGTTGAAATCAAGTAAGAAAGATCCGTATTTATATTAAAAAAAAATATATATATATTTGTTTTAATAAATTACTACTTCTCAAATATAATTTTAAAAAATCGGTAAAAAAGTATATTAACTGTTTAAATTAAACAGTTGTGTAAGTAATTCAGGTTCAATTTTTTTTCTAAAAAAATTAAAAAAAAGTATTACGGATTACCGGGCTCCGTGACGCGAGTGGTAGCGTCTCGGCCTTTCATCCGGAGGTCCCGGATTGGAATCCCGGTCAGGCATGGCATTTTTTCAAACGCTACAAATCATTCATATCATCCTCTGAAGCAATACCTAACGGTAGTCCCGGAGGTTGAAAAAAAAAAAGATGAAAAAAATATTACAAATAACAAGACGTTTAAACGAATATTTTATACTCTTATAATCGCGACCCTGTTTGATACCGAGTTTAAATTTCTAAAATCGGACTTACCGCTAACGAGTTACAAAATTATATTATATATACCGGAAGGCCGAATATTCGGATAAATGAAAGTTATGAAAATATTTTAAGTAATTGTTAAATGCTTAAAATACAGTAAAAATATTAAAACGTAAAACGGTAAAATTTATTATTATTTTAAAAAAACTCGCCAACAGAGTGATATTAAAAGTCAGTATTTCAATTTAATTTCAAATAGATAGTTTGAAGATTTTGTGCAGCCGTTTAAGTATGTCTTTATTTAAAAATAGAAACTGAAAGAGCAAGCATATGGACTTTTCTCGTAAGCCGAAGTGTTATGTTGTATACCGAAAATATTTTTTTATTTTTATTTATTACGGATCTTTTTTGTATATAAAAGGTACGAAAGTACGAAAACCGCACAGTAGCCCGTTCCTTTCCTGATTAAGACGTCCACTAGATGATGTGAACTTTCTGCATTCATCGATTTTATGAATAGATTAGGTTAGTTAAAGAAAAGTTTTAATGGATTTAATTGACTTATAACTAAGCATTTGTTTGTTTATAATACAACTTACTATAATATTAATTTATACTAATTATTAAATTTAATTCCCTTTTCAAATATTTAATGAGAAGTATAACCAATCGGAAATTTTTAATGTTACTAAGCGTAAGTGATTTTTTAGAAGTAAATTAAAATGGAATTGGTTGTGCGTAATGCGCACCAAATTGCATTTCTAAATCTTTCATTCTCTTCTATTTCCTGAATAGTTTACACCGGAAATAAAAACTCTTTCCCAGTCTAATAAAATGTTCCAAATACACTATAAATCCAATAAATATAATTTTTAATTTAACTTGTTATAATTCTTTGTATAAATACACTACTGAAATAATCGCTATGTTCCTTGCGATTATTAAATTGCAGAAAAATTAATTTTTCTGCTAGACAAACCCAGAAATTACAACTGGAAGTATTCCCTCAAAATAACAACTATATTATCATATTCTTTTATAAAAGCAGACTGTTTTTAAACTCTAGCGTTAATATTTGTAGCAAAACGTACTAGTAGTAAGCAAGTCCTGATGTTCTAATACAAATGGAAACAAAACCGGGTAAAACTGCGCGTCATAATATTATGTCTCTTTTATATTGTGTCCGTTTTTGTGAATTTTGACCCCGTCGTAATAATATGACAAAACCCGTTAAAAGGGTTAAGAGCAGTAATTAAAAAACTAGTTGTCACACTTGTAATATGTAAAAATAAAAATAAATATTTTAATTTACAAGTTTGTCCTATATTTTTACTTCCTGTGTTTTAAATATAACAGTTCGTTCTCAGATAATTGAAATTGTTTATTGTCCGATAACGAAATTAATGATAAATTACTTTATTATTAAACGGGGAAACCGTAAATAAAATAACTTTGTTCCCGTTCGATATCTATTTTAAGCCTTTAGATTTTATGTTGCGGTTTCCGGTTTGTTTAACTATTATATACTTTTATAATTCATCTAATTATTTCATATTATATTTATCCTTTATATCAGAAACAAATTTACAAGTAAACAAGCTTAAGAAAGAAATTATCCGGTAATATATAAATTTTACCTACAGTAATTAATTCAGATGATGAGTTGCTTAAAAGTATTAAAACGTAAATTAAAAACTCATTAAAAATGCGAAGAAAAAAATCTTATGTGGACACTATATGACTTCCTTGAACATCTATTTAATTACATATGTACACTTTTTGCTGCACTTCCTTTAAATTTATTTCATTTGGAAGTGAGAAGATGATAATTATAAAGAGCAAAAAAATGAGATTAAAGATTATAAAGAGGAAAAGAAGAGAAGAGAAGGAATAAAAAGATTAAGAGAAAATGATAAATAAAAAGATGGAGAAAACGTTAAGACCAAGGAAAGAATAAAAAGATTAAGAGGGGATGAATATAAAAACATTTGAAAACTAGAGAACGTGTACATAAATTAAGATCAGAAGAATTATGTCAAACCAAAAAGTGATTAAGTGATTGGCAACAAAAAACAAATAAATGAAATCAACTCCGAATTAAGGAGTATATTTATTGTCCGACAGTACCAAAGAAATAATAAATTAAAAGATAAGGATTTTTTACATTTTATTAAAAATTGGACATGTATGCGCCTCAGTATGTATATGTTGTTCTTGTGAGGGTCTATTTTTCAGTCATCTATAGTTAACTTTAATGTAGATAAAATTAAACAGAAATTCCAGATTAATTAAATAAAATTACACATAAATTAAACTAGAAAATCGAAAAATAATACGATTATAAAATATAATTTTCAATTAATATTAAATTATCAGATGTTTCACCAAATCTATTACATATACACATTTTTAACAATAAAATAAATATTCCACTTATAACGTCCCATTTATTTTTATTGTGATTATTTGATTATTATTATTTATTGTAATTTTTTTTACAATCAGGGTTAATAATTATTAAGAAATCAATATATTTTAATTTAAAAAAAAAAAAGTTAAAACATAAAGTAAAGAGATGAAGTCTGATGCGAACCGATATACCTTCCCTTGCAAGATCCAAGTATTTCATTAATTAACATTTTATTTGGCTATAACTCTGAAACAAATGAAAATAAGTAACACTTACGATATATTGTTGAAAAGTCACAATGAGGGCTTATTGCTGCATTTAAGAAAACGTCCAACATCCAAATTTTTTTTGTTGATATTGAGCTTTTTTGTACACTTTTGATTCAGTCGATTGCAATAAAAAAAAGGAAAGTTGCACAACTAGATGTTACAACAGTCCTAAATCCAAAATTTCACCCTCGTATGGCTAATCGTTTTTGAGTTATGCTAGATATACACGTAGAGTCTAGTGGTGTACTCGTCATCGCAAATCAGCTGATATCGAAGTAGAGAGTTCTAAGATTCAAATCTTAGTAAAGGCATTTAATTTTATATGGATTTGAATACTAGATCGTGGATACCGGTGTTCTTTGGTGTTTAGATTTCAATTAACCACATATATCAGGAATGATTTACTTAAGACTGTAAGGTAAATCGTGGGATTTTGAATTCTCGGTCCAATGACACCCACACCAGCGACCTCTCTCACTGCTGTGCTGGGTTCAGGCACTGTTGATTCATCAACCCAGGTAGCAAGTTCTGGGACTGTGGTACGCAACTGGCTGTGCAGTCTTCTAGTGTTTATCAATCACAAACACTTTTCCTTGCTTGTTCTGGGGGATTGCAAACCTGACACCCTCTTTGTTTTCTCAAAAGCCATCACAGGCCATTTTTCCCCATCAGGTTTTTTATTTCTTCATCAGATACCGTCTGTAGAGTCTGAATAACATCCAGCCGCTTGTACTCAGCCTCTGTGTTCAAATTTCCTTGGTATCAGTCTGTTTATTATCTCCGGTATTGGCGTCAGATGCTGTTTTGTCTCCAGAGTCGATTACGTACTGGCACTTTTTAACTACTCCTGCCAGTACGGCAATCTTTACTAGGATTTGAACCTTAGAACTCTTGACTTCGAAATAAATACGGTCACCTGGGCGTAGCCGAAGCACATGTGTATCACTAAAGTTTAAACATTGTTTTTTCACGAAATAACGAACCGATATTAGAAAATTATGGTTCAAAATAAACCTTTCAACTAGACAAACAAGATAATATATCGCATGTAACACAAAAATCTCAAAAAAAAAAAAAAAACACTATTTGAGAGTGAAGTAGCAGGACCTCCTATCACAGCAACATGGCTTCCCCAGATCTTGGTCTCGGCTAGAATATAACTTAACATAATCTTGCTGTATTTAAGACATAAATGTAAAATTTATTTAGGCTGATTTTGAGTTTAAACTGGTAACATAAAATTATAATTCATGGGCACAAGATTTGTACGAACTGTATGAACGCTCGTTTTTTGAAACGGCTGTTTTATTGTGTAAAATTTCGGAATTTTCGTCAGTTGTCCTCAGAGTTTTAAGTAAATTAAATAATTCTCAATTATTTATTAAACAAGGAGTTACCGTATAACTACCAGGGTTTTTCTGTTAGAACTGATATTGTTTTTAAACATTTTTGAGTGGGGGTAAATCAGGAAGGGAAATATTATTATACGCTCAAATTTTGGTCGCCCGATTGTCTCATTGTTTTCATTTTATGAAAACAATTACACAGTAAAGAAAATTATTTCTGAAATTTTCCCAAATATTTGAAGATCAGAAAAAGATAATGGGATATCAGATCCTTTTTTAACGAAACCGGAAACGATATTAATGATATAACAGTGTAAACCTTACTGATAATTAAGATGCTAAGAAGCTTATATAATTTAAGATGTATAGTAAATTTCTATAATTATTAATAATATTACAATAAACCTTGCTGATGATTAAGGTGCCAAGAAGTGTATGTGATATATAGTAAATTGAGTTCTATAACTAAACTAAAAATAATATTTTATTTATAATATGCCAAACTACGTTACAGGTTGATAGGGTTCTCTAAGGCGAAACGAGCTTTCAGTCAGAAATATAATTTGCTTACATCAAAAATTAATTTAAACGTCAAAAAAACATTTCTGAAAGTATGTGTTTGGAGCGTAGCTTTATATGGAAGTGAAACTTGAACGATCGGATTTTCTGAGAAGAAAAAATTAGAAGCTTTTGAAATGTGGTGTTACAGGAGAATCAGATGTGGTTAAAAATCAGATGAGTGGATGAAGGGACAAATGAAGAGGTGTTGCGGCAAATCGATGAAAAAAGAAGCATTTCGAAAAATATAGTTAAAAGAAAGGACAGACTTAAAGGTCACATATAGACATCCTGGAATAGTTGCTTTGATATTGGAGGGACAGGTAGATGGGAAAAATTGTGTAGGCAGGCAAGGTTTGGAATTTGTAAAACAAATTGTTAGGGATATAGGAGGTATACCGAAATTAAACTACTGGCACTAGATAGGGAATCTTGGAGAGCTGCTTTGACAAAAAAAAAAAAATTGAAAAAAGTATTCTACCTTTCAATTGGAAGATTATTGGTCCGAACACCGGTCATATTCATGATAACTAATTGTTCATAAATTTCAGCCTGAGATTTTATAATCTATAAAAAACCAAAGAAAACGATTTCTTTTTACCAGATGTCATTCTATATCTATTTTCCGTATTTTTGTTCCTTTAAAAATACGTCCCTAGTTACGGCTGAAGTTGTGTGATAAATAATTGACCACTATTGCAGTCGTATTTCTAAGAATTCCTATATGTATTCGGCCTTCATTATATTTATTCATTTATTATTACTACTTTTTGTATTAATATTTCTTGTAGTAATTATTTACTCAGTAATTATTATTTTACTACATATTAATTATTCTTTGATTACTATATTTTTGAGTTATTCATGATTGTGAATGGTAATGAATTTAGTCCTTGAATCTCTGTGTGCTGTAGACGGATAATAATATCACTGCGGCGGACTTCGATTTAATACTCCTGCCAGGGCCGGTTTCTACGAATTCAGTAGATAAAGGATGTTGTAATTCTATGAATCCATATGTAGGTAATTTTAATTTTCTAGAATATGTTCTTTGTTTTCAAAAATTCGGAATATAAATGTTCACCTCCAGACAAAATTTATTCCGGCATTGAAATAGTTCAGTAATTAATTTAAAAACCTTATTTTATTATGATATTTACTCCTTTGCTTATTTATTTTTTTGTTTTGTTTTTAGGTAAGTTTATCTGGATACTTTTTAATCGATTGCATTCATCAATAAGGTATTTATAACAAACTTTAGATTCTCTTTAAATAGCTTATTATTAGCTTCTTTTTAATTTTTTAAATTTGTTATGAAACACAGATTGTGGTTTCAAAAAGAAATTAAATTTTTTCATTTATTTACATAGTTTATGATCCAGTATATATTTTGATACTATTACGATTTTTATCTGGCCGTACTGATCTGGTGTTTGAAATTCGATTACGCTGCATGTCAGAGCTGAAATCGTTCTGTAAATCAGCCGATATGTTTGTTGTGATAATAAGCTATATCAGAAAACGTTGCAGTAATTATTAATTGTAATTCATCCTACAACTGGGAAGAAATCGTATTTTTAAATTAAAAACAACAAAAAAAATTATAATAATAATAATTTACTGTTTCGGAGAGGAAAGAAGTGCAACAATCATGTATTGTAAATAGAACTCCTAGTTGCTGATCATAAAACAAATTCTTCTGATCGCTTTTTTTCCGAATTCCAGTATAACATCGACCGATCATACAGTATATTCGAAATATTTCATCCCATGTTTATTTACAAATATAACTTAATCAGCGATGGTTTTTTTTACCGATCTGTCTAAAAACGGTTGGTAAAAATCAATTCGAAAAGATTTTTTAAAGTTTAATAGAACTTTTTTTTTTTAATTTTTCTGTTTGACGCGGGCACAAAATAGAATTTACTATCAGATAGATGCTAGTTAATATCACTTCTTTTACTTTTCTTTAACCTTTTATTAACATATATAATAAAATAAATGTGTGAATTTATTTGCAATTTCTCTTAATAAATAAAAGAAGTAGACTAAAAAAATAAAGCTACCATATAACAACCCAGAATTATACATTAAACATATAAAATAAAATAACCTTAAAAGCATAAATAAAATAATGTTACTTCATACTCTTAAGCATGCCTTAATAGGTCATCTGTCCGGTCGATTCCATAGGAGAGCGGGTAATTCAAAAAGGACTTCACAACTTTAAAAGCATATAAAAGTAACAGATAACTTAACGGATTCAGAACGGAACGTTTTTATCGGTCGTCAAGGTCCAGTCGCATGGCCATCTCGCTCCCCACATTTGATCTTGCTAGATTTTTTCTTGTGGTGTTTTATTAAAGATCATGTTTATATATCACCTTTGCCTGTTGATTTTATCGGGCTAAGATTTCAAAGGTTGGTCCTTCTGCTTCTTACTACATCTTCTATTATTACTTATTACTACTACCTTAATATATTTCGGATAAATTTCTGCGTGCTGATAATAGATAACTGAAATTCTTGTGTAAGGTAACGACTCGATGGATCGACCGACAGATTCGCTCTAGTAAACGTAAAAGAATTTTAAATTCTGATTATTTTATTTTTGATTTATTTTATTTTTAATTAACGTAACTTTTTATCCTGATCAGATTTCTGAAACTTAAAAAATAATTAATTTAGTTTACGTCTACCGTTGAGGGATGGAAAATAATGGTCTCCTGAAAATGAATACTTTCGTTTCAAATGTATACCCAAGGTTTACTGTCAGATTAGAAAAAAGAAACTCGATTAATTTTTTAGAACGGGTTGCGGGATAAAACTTTATTTTAAGATTTTAAAGTGGCTTTTGAACGAAGGAAGTATGAAATGGCTGACGAATAATATCAATGTAGTATGTACAAAATGATCCGGAAGTTTTATTTTTTATTTTTTACCCAGAATAAATTGAAACATAGATTATTTTTTAAAAGCTGTTGTTAGTTTAAAGTCTGTTAACGCCCTTATTTCGTTATCTTCTTAAATTTACCGCTAGTGAACATCGATCATTAATAAAACATCCTTTCTCAATCCGGCTGTAATTTATAATACTCTTTACAAAAATTCTTCTGATTATCTAGTTAATTCAAGGTAAAATGTTAACGAAATAAAATTATGTTATGCCTTTAAAAATAGTTCTCTAATGCAGTTTTTAAAGTTGTATAACTGTCTATTCGGTTTTGTCTGTAATTGAAGTCTGTAATTTACGGTAACATTTTAAAGACATAGTTTTCTTTATGGTCCGGCCTCCTTGGCGCGAGTGGTAGCGTCTCGGCCTTTCATCCGGAGTTCCCGGGTTCGAATCCTGGTCAGGCATGGCATTTTTCATATATGTTACAATTCATTCATCTCATCCTCTGAAGATATACGTTAACGGTGGTTCCGGAGGTTAAAAAAAGTTTTCTTTACGGACCGTCCGATACCAAGTAGGCATGAAACTTCAACAAGTGCAGAAAATAAATTCGTTATTAAACATCTATTATTCAGAGTTTGGAGAAAATGAATAAACATTTGTTGTTCTTAATCAAGCCTTCTCGTGAAGAACTTTATATCACGGACGCATAGTTAAATCTTAAATATTGATAAGTTTGAATTTTTATTTTTTTATTTCAGCACGATTATGTTCTGACATTTTATACTGACGCTACTGTTTTTATTGATAAAATCTTTTTACATGGTTTTAAAGTTGTATTATACTTTTTTTTCCATCAGATATTACGATTGTATCTGCTCTAGTTTTGCGAAAATAAACCTTGACGGCATTAAAAGAACTAAAAAAAAAAGCAATTCAGTTTGATTTTTACAAAATAAGTTTGTCTTAAACAGCTTGCTTAAATGTTTGACGGCGACTTCAGCGGTATAGAGGAAAGACAGTTTGGGGACAAATATTAATCCGTGTTATTTTAATATTAATTTGATTTGTAATTACTTTATTACAGTCACTCTGTATATTAATGGTATTTTTATTTGTGCGATTACATTTTGGCTGTGTATCACGGCAATTTTTTTGTTGTACAACGGTAAATTTGCAAAGTATTTTTGGGAAACATTTTTACGTAACGTTTTGTATTTCCGAAATTAATTTTGTATAAAATTTTGAGTCCGCAGAATCATATTATTAAATTCTTACTCCTTAACTTATGGTATCAGTTTAAAATTTTTACGATGCTCGACTTCTTTGGGTCTTTTCTTATTATTCTTAAAAGAATAAAATTATTTAATTAAAAATGATAATTTTTTTTTTTCAAAGAAAGATATCACCTTCAATTGAATTACCGGTAGCAGTATTCTAAATGACGCTCGTCCTTAATACGTTAGAAATGCCTTTAATTTGTGATCGATTCATATTTTTTTTTTTTTTTTTTTTTTTTTACCTCTGGAACCACCGTTAAGGTATATCATCAGAGGATGAGATGAATGAATTGTAGCGTGTGTGAAAAATGCCTTGCCTATCCGGGATTCGAACCCGGGACCTTCGGTATGAAAGGCCGAGACGCTACCACTTACGCCACGGAGGCCGGCCTATTTACATTCTGCTTTTCGTTAAATGTATTGTTATTATCAAATTTAATTTATTTATAAAATTAATTAAATCATCATCTTGCAGTCGAGCGATCTGAAATTAACAATCACGCTAAATTTATAAATACAAAAGCAATTCATTAAATACCTTCCATTATTTATGTTACTGTACTATGTATTATTCCAACTAGTCCACACACTTAAAACTTTTTTTAAAGATAACATTGATGAAAATAGTTGTATTTAAAGTATTTAGTTGCCTTAAATTCGAAAATTATAGACAAAATATTGTAACACGTACAATTTTTTTGTTACATAGGTTGGGATTTGACTAAAAACAAAAGAATATGTATTTTAGCAGTGTAATGTATATTGAATAAAAATAAAAACTTTGGAATGTAATTTATCTAAATATCTTGCAAATACTACTGTGTTTCCAATATCTTGTACAAATTTTTTTATCATTAATTAATTAATTTAGGTTGGCAGTAACAGCGAAGCATTTGTTGGATTTGTTATTATTAGGATACACGTGCTTTATACAAAAGTT
>JAAAKQ030179136.1:0-16570 GCA_010016005.3 Zanna intricata | reverse complement strand
TCTTGATCAACAAATTTTTTTTTTGAGGTTATAATGAAGTTTGTGCAAACTGATATATATATATATATATATATATAACTTGAAGCAGCAATATGTACAAATTATATCTTTTATGTTACGTAATATTTTATATAATATAAGATATATCTTGTAATCTTGAAGCGACAATAATTAATTTATACATTCTGTCAGGTAGCATGTGCATTATACTATTGCACAAACCAAGCTGTTAATTTGCAGAAACAAAATCAATCATTTGTAAAAAGAATATTTGTGAGTATTATATAAATTCTCCAAATGACAAAAACCTACAAAAGTGATGTGAACAATTTTTGAAATCCAGAAATGTTTTGAAAGGACATTCATCAGGTAAAAACTTAAACAAGTATCAAAAGCACAGAAAGAATTTAATTGTTTATCAACAAGTCCAAAATGTTCTGTTCTTACTGTTACTTGTCATCAACTAAACATTTATTAAAAAACACTGTCCATGATGTTGCTTGCAAGCCATTGAAACATTATGCTTATAACTGCAGCTACAATATGAAATTAAATCTAATAATAGACCAAAAAGAGTTCAATATATTCTGCATAATATAAATGAGCATAATATATTCTGATTTCGTATTCATGGAGATATGAATCGCCTTCAAATTTTTGGCCATTTTTTCCATGAGCAGACTATGATTGGCATAATGTACTCAGACATCTTAGAGAACTTTGTTTTCTGCAGGTTGAAAATATAAAGGGCTGTTTCTGTAGATTGAAAATGTAGAGGGCTTAAGTTTCCAGTAGGATAGAACTCTCTGCATCTTGCAGAAGTTCTATCATTACCTCTCATTAAGTGCAGTGCAGACTGCGCTTAATGATAGGTTCCCAGAACGCTGGATATGCAGGAAACTCTCATAGCTGGCTAAGCTGGCCACCATGAAGACCCAATTTGATGAATTTCTTCTTTTGAGCTTATATAAAAATACATCGTATACCAAGAAAAAATCCATTCACTTGACTCCCTGCACCAAATAATAACAGCAAAAAGAAGTCTGCAGGACAGTATATGGAGCTCATATTGAGTTATTTTAAGAATTAAAAACAACTTTAAACTCTGTACTTGCATGTAACAAAACACATACATTTGTAATTTTAAATGTAATAAAGTAAATTTAATTTAAAATTGCAGAGTTATTTTTGCTGTGTATGTACACAGCATATTTATGAATAAATATAGTACATTCTGATATATAAAAATAAATTTTAAAAAGATTTTTAAATGAATAGTTAATACATTTATCTATCATTTGTCATTAAGAAATTTGATAATAACTAATCATTTACCTAATTTATTTTAGTTTATAAAATTAAAAAACCTTCTATTTTAAAAACTTACTACTATCCTTTGCTTCCATGAGATCCAACTGAAGACGTAATGCATTGTAACTAACACCTTTCTGTATCATTTTACTAAGTACTTTAGTTTCATCCGTTATATCTTTACAGTACATTTCTTTGAAGTTGTAAAGCTCCAGACATGCTGCTCTCCGTTCCATATTATGAATTCTATCAAGACGTTCCATTAATTGATCTATATTATCTACTGTACATCTCTGGTTCGACTAAATTTGAATAATTCAAACCAAGTTAAATTGATTAAATCATTAAAACAATTTTAGAAGATCACTGTTCATCAGGTCTTTATAATTCATAAAATCAACTTGTGGCAATTTTTTTTTCTAAAAATAATTATGTAATTCATTGGCTAAGAATCAAGAATATTAAACAGCAGTTAATGTATGTTTGCCACTTTCATGTAGATGTGCATAGAAGCAATAGAAACTTCTGCTTTATGCTTTAATATTTATAAAAAAAAAATTCTGATAATTACATTGAACTAAGTAGTTTATAGACACTGTTCAACTAATAAGTAGTATAAAGAAAATTAATAGGAACATTTGAAAAAGTATGAATTGATATCTGGAAAAACTATTTTATGATAATTTGGATTTAATAATATCTTCATGTAATTGCAGTACACAGAAACATGAAGCAATCAAAATATTCATATGTTATAAAAATAATAAAGCAGACTGTCAGCAATAACACTATTAGCATTACTGGTAGTGTACCCAGAGAAAAATTACTGCATGTCCACTTGCATATATATTTTTCAGTATTCATATTTATACAAATGAGAGAAAAAGATATAATAACAGTAAGAATAAATCAGTCACTTCTAAACAACAATTTTAAAATAACAAATTTTACAAAATTTTCAAGTCGACTTGAAAGATTAAAGCTATTGATTTCTTTACTTATTTTTGAACAGCTAAATCAAGGTTCAAGGTTCAATTTATAACAGAATATTCATTTACTTTATAACAGAATCAAGCTTCGGTTCTATGTACATGATTTACAAAACAAAATTAACTTTCTTTTTTTCCTCTTAATTGTTTAAATGCTTAATTTATTGGATAAAAGAAATAAGCCATTAAGTCTGAGTGCATTTTTCTAGTCCCATTCTATTTATTCAGCTGTGATAATCTTCTGGCTGTCCTTTTCTATTTATCCAGCTGTGATAATCTTCTGGAAATCCTGTTCTATTTATCCAGCTGTGAATAATTCTCTGGCAGAGTATGAAAATGAGGGGCAATTTATATAAGAAGAATATCTCTAAACTACTCATAACCCAAAGGTAAAATAATATGAACAACATGTTTGACTAATAGTGGCCATTAAATAAACAGATATGATATCTGCAAATAAATAAAAAATCAGTTATAATTATTTTGTGTTATGAAATATATCTTAAACAAAATAGTCTGTCAAAATATTTTCCTACTATTCATCTACTACAAGAAAAGATTAAAGTCAATTTGCAGTAAATCAGTAAATATGATGTTTTATGCACATTAATTGCTTCTAGTTCAGACCAAATAAAGCTGAATGAATAAAGATGAAATCTGAAATTAATTTTTTTGTTATTTGAAGAATTGTATTTTATTCTCTATCTAAGTTTCTCATCCTTCAAGTTTCAGTTTGTCTTGTCTAACTCTGGTTAGTAAATTTTAATTTAGTTCATTGACAAAGTCCATGGTTTTATTTAATAAAGAACATCTACTGTTCACATAGTCTCATAATAACTGCATCAGTATTAGTAACATTAAATTAGTCGTGCTATTTTACAGTGGTATTAACTTACCAACCACCAGTTTATTGGGTCACCAGCCACATCCACATGAACATATAGTTTTCTCAAAATAGAACTCGATTCTTGTGAACATTTTTTTATAATGTGGTTTACCGAAATAAAATGCAAAGGAGGTTTTATTTTATTAAAATGAATGAAAAATATATAATATCTAATAATGAAAATAATTAATGGAGATTTAGAAGTTGATTAATTTAAAAATATATTCTAGTGTATTTTCAGTAGTTTTCATAAATGGCAAAGAGAACTGCAGAAAGTGCAGTTAACCACTTAATCTGTGGATTAAGTGGTTAAATTTATATAATAGCAAATAAAAATACACTAATACTTTCACATTTTACCTGTATTTGAGTATTTTTTCTCAATGAATTTTTTGAAGGTGTTCTCATGAGTGGAATATTACGCACCACCAATCCAGAAGGAGAGTTTAGGGGAGTACCATACACAGTTGTTCCTATCAAATAAAATTTTGTAATGCTTTTCACAAAATAAAAATAAAATATAGTTCTACCTTACTAAAGCAATTTTCATTGTAATGATGTACACAAAATGTTATATTTGTACAATACTAAAAACCTAAGACTTCTAACTATCCTGGAACAAGATTTTCAGACATTTTATTTACTGTATAGACAATAAATTTTTAAGCAAATATTTCTCCAGTTTAATTATCTGACAATGAAATGTATGGTTACTTATTTTGGTCTAACATTAAATAGTGTTAAATAGTAATAAAAACCAACATGGCTAGTAATGTTAAAGAGTGCTAAAGAACAAACTATCTGTTGAAGGATAATGTAAAGTGCAATTATATTGTTTTTTTTATGGCTAAGGTCATTCACTAGCAGAGTAGTTGCTATAGGTTTGTATGAAAAACATACTAACATACCTAGCTTTCTGCAAGAAAGAGTTAAGATATTAATGACAGAACATCTAATACAGTTTTTGTGTTTACTATCTGATTATATCAGGACAGGCTGTCCTGTTAGTCCATATCTGCCACCTAGTATGATAATTTTTAACCAAAAAATGGTGATTCCGAGTAAAATACAAAAAGGCTCATTTTACCATTGAAATGTAGAATAAAGTATTATGATGTCATCAAATTATTATTTATCATCAAGCTCTTAACATTTTGTTTAGATCCACATGAAGTTAAGTGCTTTGATCATAAGTCTTACTAATTTTTCCCAGCTACAGTCGGTAAAACCTCTCTCATAGACTCAAAACTAGTGATCCATGTACTACTCGTATTAATAATATAGTTTACTTTTAAGCAGTTTAGACTTGAACAAATATGAAGAGAAATTTCAAATTAACAAAAAAAAATAATATTGCTAAAGGACTTGGGATGTACAACAACAGGAATTGAGAAAATGTTTATTTTGTTTTAACATTTAGGTAAATTTTTGGCAAATATATGATAAGGAAATAATCATTTCTATTACATTTTTATAATTAAGTAGTACATACTTTAAAAAAAGATTTTTTGAGTTCAATAATTACTTCTAAGTATACATAACTTGCAAAATAATTAAGCCATTATGTTACTGCACCTTTACAGGATACTATGAATATCAACTTAAAGCTCCATCAAAACATCAGCTTTCCTGATCAGCATTATAACCTATATCATGAAAATAATATTAAAATATCATGAACATCTTGTTTACCTGTGTTCTCTGTTTTAGTTTTGTGTGAAGTATTTTTAATCTGGTTTTCTGTTTTAACTTTGGATGAATTGCTTTTAATTTGGTTTTGTGATAATGAATCTCCACAGGGCATTTGAGTGTCACCGCCTTTAACAAAATAAAATAAATTTATTATCAATAAAATAATAATTTGAAAAATCCTCTAAACATTGACCATGACCTCAATATTCTACATATGTTAAAAGAGTAGCATATATTAATCAAACATTAGGTAACATATAAACCCAAAAACAAACAACAATATAAAAAACAAAACAATATGATTAACAGCAATATGATAAATAAATACATTTTTTAAGTCATGTTCTAAATATTATTCTGCCTGATTAAATTTTTAAAAAAAGACGTGTGATGTATTTCATAATTGGTATTTTATGTTTTTCAGTGATGGCAGTTTCAAATAGTTATAATAATTATTATTTATATTTTCCTAAACAAACATTTAAAGGTATTAGAAGATTGTATGAAATAAATAATTTTAAAACATTTGGTTATTTTTATAGCGTTGAACTTCCATTTTTTTTTTCTTTTCTGTATTTGCATCATAATTCTTTCACTGATTTTCTTTCATATTTTATTGAATCTAAAAGGCAGGTGAAGATAATTAATGATAGATAATGTTTTTATTGTTGAATTCTTCACAATCATACCAGATAATTAGTACTAGGGAGTAGTTTAATCAGTGTCATTGAATTAGTTAAATTCATTTCCCAGAATCATTTAAGTTAAGAGAACTTGTTTCAATATTCTCACTAGTAGAATATATCTTAAAATTATTTTTTTTCTACATAAGACTTATACAAGAAAAGCACTCTGTAGTATTACTGATCCCTAATAATGTATAATGACAGAATTTTTTCTATGACTGCTTTCTAATAAACTTCATTTTCATAAAAAAAATTTATATTTTTCTAATGTTACTAAATCTTTAAAAAATCTTATGATAATAAATTAAATTTGAGTGATGATAATAAAATGAGATAGGAGGTTATTTTGTTTTAATTTTATAATCTATACATATAAAAATGAATGTTTGTCTGTCTGTATGTCTCTTATGCTTTCCTAAACCGTTCATCCGCTAGCGATGAAACTTTGGGGAATGGTTGGACGCATGCCAGGGAAGGTTTCTAAAGTAGTTTGGATTTACTAGGTGGCGCTGGAGTTGAGATATTTGGATTCAAATTGTATAATTCTAGGTGGCGAATCAGAAAGAGTGTACAATTCCTTATTAACAAGGTGATGTCAATACTTTAAAAATCATTTTCATTTGTATATTCAGACAGATGAATTATATATATGATATGAACTTATGCAGTTTTAATTTATCAATTTAATATTCAACATCAATTGATAACAATAGTAATATTCAGCATCATTTATCTCAATCTATTTCCAGTGGCAGCATCAGATTGGGTAGCCATCCTCTGTCTCGTAAGTTATATTCTTTCCATTTCTCATTGTTCTTTCATGCTTCTAATCTTGCTTTGATCAGCTTTGAGGTCTACTAATATTTGTCTTGCCACCCTGCTGCTGCTTTGCTATGTTTATTGTTTTTGTTTTAAGGTAAAATAGCTAAATATTTATTTATTGCTAAGCCATCTTATTTAGTTAGTAAAGATTAGTATTTATTAAAATTCATAAGACCATGTTATATTATAAAATATAATCATTGATGAATGAGAATTTAAATCTTACATCCAGTTTAAACCACCTTCAAAAATATTTCTTAATTGTTTTCATATATTTTTAAATTTGTTGCGTCCTTCAGATTACTTGGAAAACCATTGTAGTATAAGATGATGTCTTTATTTTATTTATTTTTTTGTTTTTTTCTGTAATAGTTTATTTACAATCTATATGAAACCATAATTAAATCATTTGATCAACTACATGAAGGAGAAGCATGAAGTGACATTCGTCAAAGAATATAGAAAACTATCAGAATTAACAATTAAAAAATAGATAAATAAGCTACAATAAAATAATTGTAAAGTATAGTAAGTAAACAATTTATAAATTAAGTAATAACTAAAAAATGTTAGAAAAAAATAATTAAACAATAGATAAGTAAAGTAATAACTGAAAATTAACTTTAGGTTCAGTCGACTGCTATCAAAAAGGGAGGTGCACCTGAGGGAGGGAGATATATACATATGAACATGTGTCATGCCGAGAGTAGTCAAAATGCATTCAGGGACGGTGAAAACAGATATTTCCATTTAAATATGAAAACTGAAATTTTTTGCAATTACAATACTTCCCTTTACTTCATACAAGGAAGTAAAAATTACAACCATTACTTTGAACCAAGAGGTAAAAATTACAAAAAATGATAGTTTTTTTAATATTACCTGGTACAGAAGAATTTAAATATATTTGATGAGTCTTTGGAATAGTTTTAATGTTATTTGAATTATTAACCTTTGTGTTCGTCTGAATATTACTTGGACTGGCATTAGATGATTTATGAGAAGAACATCGGTCACTTGTTGGTCTGCTACGTAGTGATAAGTCATTATTAAAATTAACATGCTTCATTTCTGTAATACAAAAATAAATCTTAATAAAAATGTTTAAATTTATCATAATTTTTCTAAATGAAGCAAAATATACATACAGTTGTTTCAACTTTTCATGAATTTAAAAATTTCATTTGTTCATATGAATAAAACATATGCTGGAGGTGTATAGAATAAATGTAAATTTATTAGACAATATAAAAGAAATTTATATTGTTCCATTTAATTAATTTATCTATCCTCTGAAGGACAATTGTAGATTTAAGAAAAAAAAATTGGTATTGGGATTAAAAGTACAAAGAAACATGACAAAATTTGTCTAAAAAATTGAAATTTATTACTATAAATAAATACAGTATGGCATTTTGTTAGTTGTAGTAATATTAATAAACAATTTATAATGAAAACAATTTTATAAGAACAAAACAGAATTTAAAAAAAAAAAAAATTGGAAAAATAATAAAATTCTTCCTCTTAAAATGATTGGCTGGCAAAACAAATCAATAATGTCTTTTACTCATATATAAACAACATTGACTATTCTTTAAGATAAAACAATTTTCTTTCATTTTTTCCCATCTTTGTGTAAAAATTTTGGCATAATGTCTGTATCTGGGGATCAGAAAATCTTCATGAACTCTTATAACACAAAAGATATTCACCAGAATTAAATGTTTTCTTTGCAATATCTCAACGTCAAATTTACTTGCAACTCTTTTTAGAACAGGAAATAACAGGAATTTCTTATTTGGATATGCTGCATATACATGGCTCTTTCTTCAAATGTATTCTGGACTAGAGAATTTCATTTGGCAACAAGATGGTATTCTTCCTTAGTGGCCTTATCATGTATTAGATTCGTTGATTGATGTTTTCCCTAGCTGTTGAAGCAGGCAGCATGAACCAGATGAAAGAGCTTGTTTATGGTGGCTTCCAAGGTGACTGACACGATATTAACTTTTCCTTTGAGGTTTTATAAAGTATTTTGTGGATTTGAGACCCACGATTCACATGATGAAAGTTGCTCATGTTAAAAAACATTTGCAGTGAAAAACTGTAAGAGTTACTTTTGTATTTTGTTTGTGATCATTACTTTAAGTTAATGTTAACAGACATTAAATGGATTCATTTTTGTATACTATGTCCCTGATATATATTTTTGTACAACATATGATATTGTTAAGTTTGTGTGACAGACACTCATTATTTACATATGTATTTGGGCAGTTAATGAGTTGTCTATTTATAACAGTCATTCAGATATTTGATCTAAAAGTTAGGTAAAAATTTTCACATTCATTGTTTTACCCTACATAGATATTTTCTTGTATTTAATAAATGTATGCATTATTTTTTTATACATAGTCAAAGAAATTAAAAAAATAGATTAAGATTTTAATGTTCTTGACTGTCATCATGTGTTTTAAATGTATGAGTATATTTTTAATAAATATTCTGAATACATGTATAAAAAAAAATCAAACATTTAAGTTTTTTCAATTTTAATCACATAATTATGATATAAGTACTTCATAATAACCAGTGTTCTTTGGTGGTTGGGTTTCAATTAACCAAACTTCTCAGGAGTGGTTGACCTGAGATTGTACAAGACTACACTTCATTCACATTCATACATATCATCCTCATTCATTCTCTGAATTAATACCTTACAGTAGTTCCGGAGGCTAAACAAAAGAAGAAGTACTTCATAATAAATATATTTTGACAAATATAAAATAATTTAAAGAATGTCTTCAGGTTAAAAATATTTTACTTTTCAATTCTGGTGAAGGCAAGTTTGACATTCTTAACAGAAATGAAGTTATTAAAGGTAAAACTTTTTAACAACTGCCATTATTCTACTGTCATTACTGTATAAAGTGTTTTCATGAACTCATGTGATAAATTACACCAAATTTCACTTTGTACCAATGTTTAGATAAAAAAAAAACTTCCTTTAGTTACCAAAATCATCAATAACACTCCCATTTAAATTTAGAATAAAGAGTAACAGTAGCTTTACTAGGATTTGAATCTGGGTTCTACAGCACCTTAAAATCAGTATCAATTGTTAGCTAAATTTTATAATGGTAACTAATAATGTATTGGTAGCTTCAGTACATTTTATATTGACACTGTTATTATACTACTATGTAATTAAATGATTTAATATTTCTCTCATTAAGGTTTTACATTACATATTTTTAATTAAATTCCCAGAATGGAAGATTCCCTATCGAATGTAAACAAATCTATTGTAAACAAATAAAAGACAATTAATTATAAACTACTAAAGCAGGTAAAAGCAATTATTTTAAGATGAGATTAAACTGGAGAATATTCTAACCAAAAAATGGAATATTAAAAATGTGTGACAACAAAAATCTATTGTGTCAGTTACAAATGTTCATATTCAGAATCAAATTTATTGTGTTATTTCTTATTGGTGACAACATGTTTTACAGAAACTAATAATATGAATAACATATCAATGCAGATTGCAAACTAAAAAAGCTGGAACAATAACTTCATAAAAAATTTAATTAAGAATTTAATTTTTGCTATTGCCAAATAAACTGTATTAAAGGTTAAGAAGCAGTCACTTACAGATTCTCACTGACAATCTAAAAATGTTGTTTGTACATAGAGACTAATAGCTAAATTTTTAGATGACTTTTTTATGACCACTAGAATAATGCAAGTAGTGGATCTATTTGTATGTGGTAATGCTACATTTAATTATGTTTGGATACACCTTTCAGGAATTGGAATCGGTTAACAATACTAGAGATTCTCTTACTGTAAGAGTTGTAAAACAACATTAGTACTAAAGTTATTCTGATTTCTTTCTGGTAAATCATCTTTAGAGTTGAAATTTCTGCAAAACTTTAGATTAAATCAAAGTTAAATGAAAGCTAAATAGTCAACCTCAGTTATAAACAAAGTGGCCACTCAAAAATTGATGGTTCATTCACTATTTTGTTTTATTTTCATTGAAACTTAATTCCTGTCACCTTTTTCCTTAAAAAAAAAGGTGAGAGGAATTAATTTTTTTGTTAAAAAACTATTTCTTTAGGGAGAAACACAAATAGTAAATAGTATTTATGTTTCATAATTGATGGTTTTAAAGCACATAAAAACCAACTTTAGGTTTTTATTTGTTCAACAAAAGGATTAATATATTATTTTTTAGCCTTACCTCTTAGATTTGCCTTGGCATTAACTAGAGGGCTAATCATCTTTTTGTATAAGCACTTAACTGACTTCTTTGTTATTGGCTTCCCTTAACAAAAACAGTTTTAAATTAAAATTTCACATTTTTAGATGTAAACAATAATTTGTAGTAGAATTTAAGGTAACTTAAATTCTATTTGAGACAGTTGAGGCACCTCAGAAATATTACTACATTTCTATATTTATAACTGTATTTATTATAGTAAATAATATTATTGCTGTTCTTTTTTTAATGTATCTTTGACTTAAAACATCAAAAAGAGTTGCTTTAGGGAAATTTTGTAACTGAATACACATTATCAAAATGTGTGTTTGTATATTTTTGTTATCTCAGGAAGAAAGTAGAGTTTGAAAAAAAAGGAGTGATATAAACAACATACCTCAATGGATTATCATTTGTTTGGCATAATAATGGTCATCCATAATGGACCATAATAATGGTCATCTGTAGTTGTTTTCATGCCAAATAGAAAGCATGACATTTTTTCTGACTCTAACCCAGTAATAATATAAAGGACTTCACTTTGTTTCATGTAAAATACACTAATAAAAATAGATTGTATTTTCTAACCAGTTTTTAGTTTCTATTTCAAAATAAAAATTAACATAACAGTGATATACAAAAACATAAGAGCAGCATCAGTAGTTGAAAAAAGTAGTTTCATCATACCACCGAAATAGTAACTTACAATAGAGAAGCTCAGTACAGATTGAATATACAAGTAGTATTTTGGAATAAGAGATTCATTACTTAAGAAATTTTTGATTTAGTATTTCAGTAAAGTTTATGGAATAATGATTCTATATTACTATTAATTCAACCAGCTTTTGAAAATACCTCAGAAAATGAATTCATATTTTATTTATTTATTGCTCTAGTGATAACAGGTTTGTGTTCAATTGCTATCACTTCATTAATATTATTATTTCTTTTTTAAGATGAATTTTATGTTATGTAAAAAATCCCAATTTTGACCAGGATTTTAACCATAATCTGAATGAAACGTAGAGATGCTATCACTCCATCTTAGAGGAGGAGAAGAGTTGAATAATTGAAAACTTATAGCTACTTGGAGGTTGAAATTAAATGTAGAGCAATTGCATTATGACTCCAAATTGTTATATCTGTAGGCACATATTTCCGTGTAATAGCTTAATGCTCAATAGTTTTGTTTGGCTGCTGCCAAATTTCTTGTACTAGACACTCAAGGACAAGAAGTCTAAATAGCATTCTTTGGTATCCAACAATCACATCACTTAATAAGTGTTATTTTTCATCGTGTTTGTAAATTTACTCTATACTTGTATATTATTTTACTTCAGTAACATACTTGTTATATATGGTATACTTAGCTTTTTTTTTACATTTATAGTATTTCTTACATGCTACAGACCATAATTTTTGTAGTTTAGTTACTCAGTAATATTATATTAGTTACTCATTATAATTTTTTTAATCAAAAAAAAATTTATTCATATTAATAACACAGTTTAGGTTTTAAAATCTTTGTGATATGTATAAAAAAAGTTGGTAAATATTTCCATAGCAGTATTCACATATCAACAGAGGAATATTGTATTTTCATATATATTTATATATATGAAGTGTGACTAGAAAATAACAGGACTGATTTTTTGTAATACTAACAGCATGAGCTTCAAAGTCAAACGCCACATTATCGAGTCGCCTGATATCTCTCTTTACATTACAACCGGTGTTTAACGACTGCAGCCTACTCAATCGGGCCACAGCCTTCGTTTGTGTTGGTTTGTGTACCTGCAGCTCATCGGAAAAATGGTAGGCAACTTTTTAATGTGAAGTTTTTAATGAAACTCAGCAAGTCTCCAACAGAGACCTATTCTCTCTTATAACAAGTGCACGGTGATGAGTGTATGTCACGCGCCCGGATTTTTGAGTGGCATAAACGGTACAAAGAAGAACGAGAAGAATTCGAAGATAATCCATGACCAGGACGTCCTTCCGTTTTGAAAACGGACAAAAATGTTGAAAAATAAGCAATCTCATTCGTCCTAAAGTCAAACAGTGAATAAAGAATATTATCTTGAATTTCTAACTACTCTCGGTGAGCAAGTAAGAAAAAGCGACCTGAGTTGTGGAAGAAAAAATCATGGATTCTTCATCAGGGCAAAGCTTCAGCCCGCACTGCACTGGTTGTTAAGTAATTTTTAGCTAAGCATGGGATCCCTGTGTTGGAATATCCACCCTATTCATATGACCTAGCCCCATATGACTGTTTATGTTCCCGAAAGTGAAGGAAGCATTGAAAGGAACTAGGTTTGAGACAGGTGAAGCTGTGAAAGAAAAAGCGATGGAAACCATGAATATGATTTCAGAAAATGATCTGGAACATTGTTTTGAACAATGGAAAATTCGAATGGAGCGGTATAAGGATTATGGAGGGGATAATGTGGTAGTTGTTAAGGAAAAAAATGAAAAATGTTATAACAAAATTCCCGTTATTTTCTAGTCACACCTCGTGTATGTATATGTATATATATATATATATATATATATATACGATAGTTCAAAATTATGTTGAAATTTTAATTTGTGTTTATTTGAATTAGTTTATTGTTTTGTTATTTTGTTGTCATTCTGAGTGGTAGTATGTGATTTTGTGAAATATGTGACTGAAATTGCTTAAACACAAAAGGTTCTTGCTTATTAATGATCGTTCAGAGAACTGTAATTTGTACATATGTGAAGCCTTAATGTAGTTCACCAAAATAGAAGCAGTACAGAGTAAAATAGATCTTCATCAAGACAATACTAATAAGAAAACTACTGAAACTTCGTTAGGTATATTTTCAGACAATGAGAATGAACTGTAGCGTGTGTGAAATATGCCATGCCTGGCCGGAATTCGAGCCGTTCATCCGGGACCTCCGGCCGAGACGCTACCATTCGCGCCACGGAGGCCAGCAAAATTATTTTTTATGGGAGAAAGTTCCAATTATCACTATTTAGGAACGCTTCAAAAATGTCTTCATTTACATTTGGATAATTTAGCTTTTTAAACAAGTGTTGTTATTTAGGTTTTTTACTTTTACTATGCACCTTAACTATATTTTTATTTATTTTTCATTTCCAATTTCTTAATTTTATACCTTTTTATTTCAACAAAAAGGAAAGGTAATTTTTTTTTAAATTTTACATTTCTATTTATTCTACATCATTTGTATTGTCGCTGTCTGATGACAGATTCATTGCTAAGATTGTGACTGCTTTCACTACCATGACTTATTGTAACCCTTTTCAGTTTGTAGGTCAATAACTGTGCCTCATAATGCAATGTAATTCTGTTGTATTTTTAATGGCTGTTTGCAGCACTGCTTCAATATTTAGGCAGAAAGTTAAAAATATTTTTTACAGACGTTCCTTTTATTACTTCCTTCTACAAAGTAAAGGAAATATTGTGATTGCAAGAAATTTCAGTTTTCCGATTTCAAAATAGAAATATACATTTTGACCATCCCTGAATCCATTTTGACTAGTTTCAGCGTGACGTTTGTACATTCATATGTACAAACACGTGTTGTACGTTCGTATGTATGTTTGTATCTCACAAATTCAAAAATGATTAGCCATAGGATGTGGAAATTTTAGATTTAGGTTTGTTGCAATATCTAATTGTGCACCTCCCCTTTTGATAGCAATCAACTAAACCAAAAGTGTTAAAAAAAAACCCAAAATCCCCCAAAAATTTGGATTTTAGACTTTTTCTTAACTGCAGTAATAAGCCCTCATTGAGAGCTTTTCAACAATATATCATAAGTGATACTTATTTTCATTGGAAAATAAGAGAAAGCCAAATAAAATTTTAATGACATATTTGGATCTTACAAGGCACACTGACTTGAATCAGACTTTTTTTGTTAACCTTTTTTTTGTAATTTAAATATATTGATTTATTAATAATTATTAACTTCTGATGTTAAAAAAAAATACAATAAATAATAATTTAATAACAATAAAAATAATAAATAAATATGAAAAAAAATATCAGAAGTTATTAATTAAATAACATTTTATCTACTTTTCATTTTAAAAAATTGTGTTATGTAATTTAATAGGTATACAAGTAAGTCTGTGGTGTTCATATAGATTTTTATATTTTACTTAAGTGATACATCTTCTTCTGAAAACAGACTTTTTATTTTTTCACAATTCAGCTAGATCAGGTTGAGTTCAGGGTGGTGGTAAGGTGGCAATTTTATTATGTTGTTACATAATTCTGTTATTTTGTCAAAATAATATTCTTCATAGTAGTTCTTATTTAATTGCATTTATTTGTACAGTTAAATTTTTAACTTAACTCCAAGGTATGGAATATTTCTGCTTTGCAACCACTATAGCAGTTCTTGTTTTCTTCACCTGATTCAGCAAATTGTGTAATTTTACATTACGTAGCAAGCCAGTAGCCAGTTACCAAAACTGAACAAGATAGAAATCTAATAATTTCGTTTCCAGCCAATATTTATGGTTATAAGCATTCATCATCTTTTGGTATTCTTCTTGTTTATGGTCCAATTTAAATAACAGAAGTGCATTAGAAATTTTTTCTGTAGTACTACTGATATACATCAATCCATACTTCGACCCGATTTTGATCTTTTAGAGCAGGTTTTTTTTTATGAAGTCATCACCATCAAAACTTTTCACATTGTCAAGTGAATGTAGGACATCTGAAAAAGTAATTGCTCTTCTTTCCTATCTGAAAAATTTCTTTGTTTACTCATTTCAAATTATTATTGTTGTTATTTACTCATTTCAAATGTGTATTATATTTTCTACAAAATCTTTTGTATTATTATTTTCAATCTTTTTCCATACTTCGCATTTCCAGTCTTAAAATTCATACTCCGCGTAATTTTCATAGTTTTGCATGAGCAATTTATCTTCAGGTCGAGTATTTTGTTTAAAACCTTTAATGGTTTCTTTAATGTCAGTAGTATTTTATACCATTTATGAAGGTTGTATACAGTATTTCTTAATGTAGTACAATGATAGCTATTAACATTAACTTTCTGCTTCACTCTTTTACAAAATTTTTCTGGAATATTGAAACTCTGAATTTCTCTCAGTTTATAGTACTTTTAATCTGTTATATCTTACTGCAGCATGTGAATAGACATAGTACAAAGATCAGCTATAACATTCGTTATTATACATTTGCTTTTATTATTTAAAGCCACTCCTTGTTCTAATTTGCAATTAGATTTAGATTGAGCTATTGCAAAGATGAGTTTGAATGAAAAGATAGTTCTCAATGATTATTGAAAGTTTATAATGCTTGGATACTAAGAATGGAAGGTTAACTTAAGTCCAGTAACGTGACTAGCTTCTTGCTAGACAGATCTATGACATTTTGTCAAGATACACAATCCCTTCCAATGCACTACTACTACCACCAATGCCAACACTACCAACGCTACCAATGACAACCTAGGTTAAATATCTTAGAGTTTACGTTTTTTTTAAATTTGACAAGTAATGCAATTACAAAATGTTCTGATTTCACAGATTTCAATATGTGCGTTTACTCATTTATGAATGTTGAAATCAAATAATGTTAAAAATTTTAATGTATATAATGTTAATGGATGTAAATACTCATATACATTATATCATTATATTATTAGCTATTTGGTATAAGGATGGACAGATAGAATTAAAATTCTGTAAAATCTGTCTCCTTAAGCTCAGTAAAAGGTATTAATAAGTTAATAAAGAGTACATTTAATAACATTTCGTTAATAAAGATGTGAATCACAGTAATTGAAGAATTATTAAATTAATTTTTTTTTTTTTTTTTTTTTTTGTTTAACCTCCGGAACCACCGTTAAGGTATACCTTCAGAGGATGAGATGAATGAATT
>JAAAKQ030179104.1:0-12315 GCA_010016005.3 Zanna intricata | reverse complement strand
AATGCTTTCATCATTTTGTTTCCAATATAAACCCTAACACGATAATATACACAGATAGATCAAAGCAGGGTGATAGTGTTGGTTGCGCATTTGTTTTCTGTAATAGGACATATATGTTTGGTCTACCTGGCATCACAAGTGTTTTTATCGTTACCCTAATTGTCAAAATATTCTTATTTGTAGTGAGACTCTTATCAGTGCTCTCCAAGCCCTAGAAAATTTGTATCCCAGACATCCTATCTACCTAGAAATCTATAATGCAATCGCTGAGTTGAACCATCGTAACACACATGTGAGTTTCTCTTGAATCCCTAGCCACCTGGGGATTTCAGGAAATGAACGTGCAGATTTCGCAGCTAAGGACGCTTGTAGTCAACCATGCTTTACCACCGCATTATTGCAAGCGAAATTATATAAAACTTACTCTTCGCACAAAGTGGCAAGATTATTGGACGGCTACAGTCTATAACAAGCTGCAGTGTATTAAAGATTCTGTTTTGCCATGGGATTCCTCATACAGAAAAATTTTGGCAGGAGGAAGTGGTTCTTTGTAGATTGCTTCTAGGACATACAAAAGCTACCCATGGGTACCTTATGTCTGGAGAAAATGCGCCAATCTGTAAAAGATGTGTTTGCAGACTGAGTGATATCTTGACAGACTTCATTTGTTATGCGGCCTTAAGTCACAAATTTAAAATATCTGAGAATATTCAGCATATCCTAAAAAACGACGATACAGTGATTGATAGGTTTTTCGTCTTGCGACGTGTTAGTATTTTCAACAAAATTTAAGGTTGTACATAATTTCTTCTGTTATCCATTATTTTGTTATCCGTTAAGGGGCCATTTTTATACCCCTTATGAATTTTTTAACCTATAGTTTTTATTTTTTGTTATCCGTTAAGGGCTTTTACACCCCTTACAGATTTTATGATGCTCTATAGTATAGTTAAATTTTTATTTATTTTATTTTTAAGATAAATCTGTGATATTAGTTGTATTGCTAAGAACTCTTACAATATCTAGCAGTTTGGAACATTTCGCTTTTAATCGTTTGATGTGATTAACCCACATAAGACATTTATCCAAAACTAAACCCAGAAACCTGATGTCAGGAGAAACAGCAATCAGCTCTCCGTTTAGAAATGCTTGTGGAATGGAAGGGTCCCGGAGCCGAGAGAATACTACACATTTAGTTTTCTCGGGTGAAAAGGTGAAGCTGGTAATCTTAGACCAAGCTTCAAGGCGAGATGTGTATTGTGTTCTTTAGTAATCTCTCTGCTGTGGCTGTTTAGTGGGACATAACATAAATAGCAAAATCATCAACAAATAATGAACATGAGACTGGTGGTTGCACACATTTAGTAATGTTGTTGATGGCTATGGAAAATAAAGTAGCACTTAAAACACTTCCTTGAGGCACTCCATTCTCCATGTAGACGATATCAGATAGAGAATCTCCAACCCTAACACGGAATGATGGGTTATTTAAGAATCCCTGAATAACGCAAGCATATTGCCCTTGATTCCCCATTCAAGCGTTTTGAATTGCAGATTCCAATGACACTAAATGGTCCACGGAAGAACGCCCTTGGGCTAATGATATTTAAAGCCTTATTTATTGCATATAATTCAGCAGTAAATACACTTGTGATACTGGCCAGACCAAACATATAAGTTCTATCACTGACTAAGAATGCGCAACCTATGGTATCGTCTTGCTTTGATCCATCAGTGTAAACTATTGCATATGAAACTTAAAAGATTGATTCTCCATGGAGGATAAGAGCACGGATATGTTGGAAAAATGAAAGAGGTGCCAACATTTATAAGATGCAGTAGACGACGGGTACGGACTCCTAAAGGAGCAGTACAACGTGGATGGTTTTATATTTGCCTAAATTAGGATTCCCAAGAACCAAGTTAAATGCAGGATGATTTGGCAGTCCTTTGAGACGTACAAAGTAGGATACTAAAAGTTGTTTCTGTCTGTCCCAAAGTGATGGCTCATCGCAGTCAACAAGCAAGCTTACAACAGGGCTTTCCATAATTAAACAGGATGAAAGATTTACGGTAATTATGAGGGCTCTTCGTTTTTGTAATAATGAACAAGCAGCAAGTAACAACCTTTAATTGATTTTTGTAATGAAAAAATTCTATTAAAGGAATTATATATAGATGGGTAAACGGTTTTCTGGCCTAATTTTTAGACTGTATATTAGAATAAAAAACCAAATACAGGAAAAAGCAGCATTAAAATCTCAGATAAGTGTTTTAAAACCATAAATAATTATCTAATAGAGTATTTATGTATTGCACATATACCAAGAGAACCGTTAAATCCACGCTTCAGGAGACCGACGGCGCAAATAGGCGTCGTACACATGCACGGTTTTATAAACGATATTAACGTAAAAATGTTACTAAACCCCCCCCACAGTTTTATCCAAATTATTATCGCTGCCAAAAAATTAAAAGTCAGGTTTTAAGAAAAAATATTGTCAGACCGAGTGACACTCGACGTGTTAAATAGTTTAATTAGGAGATTTTGAAGTATGCGATCGATTAAAACTATTTGTATTTAAAAAATCCAATAGAAATAGCTTAAATAGCTTTTAAGTTTCATCGAAATTGTACATCCGTTGTTTTCTTTTTGTCCTATAAAAGAATGTTTAACAACTGACAAATTACATACCACCTGATTTTATATTTTATAAGTAAAATGTTTTATAAACAGATTTCGAATATTTTATTGTTTTCCGATATATTTTAACTTAAAACATTAAACGACAACGAATAGGATCAATGTAAGTCGACAGTACAGTTATTTTAAACTATTCTGTTGACATTTATTATTGTTTAATGACTGTGCCAATCCGTAAATAAAAAGATTACAAAAAAAATAACAAAAATAAAAAAAAAAATTTTATATTTGTATAAATGTAAATAAATAAAAATAATTAAAAACCAGACGAAATATTAATTTAAATACGCAATATTAATTGCGATAAATAAAATCATAGAAATACGATGGATTTTGATGTTATACTTGCTCGACATATAGGACAGTTATTTCTAATATTATCGCTGCAATCTTCACATAAACATAAATGACCGCAAGGCAGTAAAATAATTTCACGACGATTACTACGGCATACGACACACTGTTGTTCTTCACGTAATTCTTCATTATCACTATCGGCGGTTCGTCTTTCTCGACGTATTTCTTCTAACCTTCTTCTTCTTTCTATTTCACTCATTTTATTAATGTAATATTTATAACCTCTTCTTACCATTAAACCGAAAAGGACGACGCCGACCGTTCCGAATAAATATAACAACAATCTGAAATAGAAAACATAGCGATAAACAAAATATAAAAAATAAAAAACCTATACAGGAAAAACTAAAATTTTTCATTGTGATTTCAATTTTACATTTTATAATGCACTTTAAAAAAATTCTTAAAAACAATTTAAATGATTAACTACAATAAATGATTATTTACTTTTGTTATGTTTTACCGTACATTATTCGCTGTTAGAAGCGTTAGACGATATACACAGGTGTCCCATAAATTTTAAGTCTGTGGCTATATAATCTGTACTACTAGCGCTATCTATACTACAACCTTCCTCTCCCCTATACGAAATTTCAAGTCCATCGGATCACATGCAGCTGTTCAGTAGCAGTTCGCGTGGTTGTACAAAGTGGTCGCGGTCATAATTTCACGATGAATAAAAATAACGAACAACGTGTTACGATTAAATTTTGCTTTAAAGCCTGTAAAAGTACGACGGAAACGTTCGAAATGTTAAAATTAGCTTATGGTGGATCTATTATGTCTCGTGCTACTGTTTTGGTGATGCTGAGTGGGTCGGCGAAAATTCGAAATTTTTTTTTGGTTCGACCAAAAAAAATTGCGTTTTCAAAAATTAAAGGTTACGACAATGCTGGTCATTTTTTTTTATTCCAAAGGCATCGTCCACAAAGAATTCATTTCTCAAGGTACTACTGAAAATGCTCATTCTACCAACAAATGTTAGATCGCCTTTGCTAAAGAACTGGGCGTGTTAAGACTCCGGTTGTGGAGAGATCGATTTTTTTCCTCTTGCACGATAACACACCAGCGTATACCGCGGTGGATTAACACTCAATTTATGGCCATAAAAATGATTCCTGTGCACAGCCACCTGCCGTACTCGCCTGATTTGAGTCCCCCTGACTACTTCCTGTTCCCCAAATTAAATATGGACTTGAAAGGAGGCCATCTTGCGTCGATAAAACGCAGATACAAGAACCTGTGACTTCCGAGTTAAACAGTATTACAAAATGAGTTTTTGAAAGGCGTGAAAAGGCTGAAAGATCGTGTCAACATGTGTATTACTTCTAATGGAGGCTATTTTTAATAAAAAAATTTGTTGAAAAGATTTTATAATTTTTTTTTTATAGCCGCAGTCTTAAAACTTATGGGACATTATATATATATATTGTAATACAAAAGCTGACAACACAGTTGGAGGACTTTCCCGTCGTGCGTCTAAGCCGTATTCCGGAAAGTCCTACAACTTCGGGTTGTTTATTATGGATGGCTTAACAATTAAACTTCACGACCTTTTTTTCTTTTTAACCTCCGGAACCACCGTTAAGGTATATCTTTTTAGAGGATGAGATGAATGAATTGTAGCGTGTATGAAAAATGACTTGCCTGATCGGGACTCGAACCCGGGACCTCCAGATGAAAGGCCTAGACGCTACCACTCGAGCCAAGGAGGCCGGCAATTTAACGACATACATAGAACAAATTTCAGTCGTACGATCGGCAGATTGGTGTAGCCGCGAGGCTTAAAATACCGAGTCGACTGGGCGATCGAGTTTAATATCCAGCCGGACCGAGTTACTTATTTACACTTTAAATGTTATTAATTTATTTAATTCTATCGCTCGCCTGTGGCTATCACAACACACCAAAAATAAAAAATACAACAGTATTTTTTAGGGTGGAGTTGCATAAAACATGTTTGGAAGAACATGTTTTATGCAAATATTGTTATTTTTTAATCTTCAACAAATGTGCCTAAGGAAAATAATACGACCTTAATCGGGTGAAATTTCGAGATACTGAGGGCTAGCTTGGTGTACAGTCTCACCCTCTTGACCTTTTAAATTGAAAATTTAATGGCATTATCGCCCCATATATAGAAGTAATCTGACCGAGTTCGGCCAAAGTCGGTCCAGTTGTTCTGGAGATGTAAGGTGATTTGGAGACCAACACCAAACACACATACATACAAACAATATCTTGTTTTTTGGGTTCCTTAGGTGTCAAAATGTAAACATCGGACAAAAACCGCATACACTCAAATCAGACTGATTACTTTCGCTATCTAGTCGGGAAAGTAGAAGATGAAATAAATACATGCTGATAACAAATTTTTATAAAGGTTTACATCTTTGTATCTGGTGAAAATAATACTCAATAAAATTAATAAAAAAATAAATTAAAAAACACTAGTTTCCCTGGTGATGATGGTACTGAATCAAAATGCGTGAAGAAAACTAAAGACATAGTTGCACCTGTTATTTAAATTTAATAAATAAACATTTCAGGTAGGGCATGTTTTGAAATCGTTTAATGAATGCCGAAGTCTTTACAAGTCATTTACAAATCTGGATCGAGACTTCAAGCTGGTTAACTACAGACTGATATCGTTCTATCAGTAATGTATAAGGTATTTGAAACAGTTATAAAGTCAAGATCACAAAAAAAAAGGAATATGGATACAAAAAAAAAATACAAAAAAATGGAAGTATGCAAACAAACTGTTGTTGACTCTTACGGAATTTACATACAAACAGTTTGACAGAAACTCAGTTAATACCTACTTTTAGCATCTCCAGAAAGCTTTTGATGTTCAAACAACATTGAAAGCTTGAGTCTTTCAATCTTTTTAAAAATAACCTAAATCTCAGAACTTAATTTGCGGTAGTATAATACTACAAGCGGTCCTGGAGTGATAATCAGAGCATCCCACAGGATAGTGTTTTGGGCCATATTTTATTTTTAATATATATTACTGCTAAAAAAAATTAAATAAAATGGAAATATGACACTTTTTGCTGATCACACTGCTAATTTTTATACTGCTCTATTGATACTACCTATATGGATGCTAGATAAGATCTGAATATTAAAGTTGATCGGGCTAAAGCTAGCAACATTAGGTTTAACAAAGATAAACCTAATGTTAAAGATAAAGAATTGGAAGAACCTGCATCGATAAAAAGTATCAGAAAGATGGGCAGTGGTGAATTGTGCCTGACAAAGTCACGTACAAATAGTCAGAACTCATCACTGATACCTGTGCAAGAGGAGACTAGGATTCTTTGCAAAGCTGGTACAGTACAATCTCGACTTGAAAAACTCCAAGACAGAATGCAGATGGATCAGATAAATTGGAGAGGATCAGAAGAATATTGGCCTTACACCACAGATAAGATAAAATTAAACAAGAAAATTAAGAACAAAAACAATCACAAGAAAAAACTCATAACATCAACATTTTTCCTTGTGGAGGACTGCAAGGCTCAGACAGTCCCACAGATTTGGGTAATAGATTAACTAAAGTGATCCTATGCGGTCATAAAAGAATAGTCCAGTCATCAACGGTATAATACGGTATTACTGTGCAATTTTGGGAATCAACACAGATTTTCATAAAAATTTGGGTTTAAGCTCTACTTACCCTCTACTTCAAAATCTACCCTGTGCCGGACCGGACTTTTTATTTTTTAGGGATGAAAACTACCCCTTATTAAAAAAAATTTTAAAATTGTAGATGTAGCATGTAGTTGCTTAAATGAATTATTTGTAAATAATTTTTAAATTAATTATTTATAAATTTTGTGAAAAACGTGAACAAGATATAACAACCAGAAAGATTCAATCCCTGTACATCATCTCCTGAGAGTAGTAATTTTCAAAACTAGTTTTAAAGATATGTATTATAACTTGAAATGATTTAAAAGTGTCATATTAAATTGAAATTATTGTACTTTAGTTGAATGAAATTTATTATTTTTTGAGATTCTTCAACTCTTAATTAATTAACCCCTGGGGGTAGTAAATATTGGAAAATATTTTAAAAAGGCTTTTTACAATTTGAAATGATTTAAAAGTGTATTTATATAAAATGTGTATATTACTTTTACTAGTAAAATAAAATAATTATTTGTATAACCACTTGTTCAACCCTTATAAATCATCCCCTGAGTATATTAATTATTAAAAAATAATTTCAATGATTTTTTTACAATTAGAAGTGATTTAAAAGTACATTTATATTGAATTAAGAATATTTCACTGGTGAAATAAAATTTGTTATTTTTTAAACACTTCAACCCTTATAAAAGCCACCCTTACGACAAAAAATATAAAAATTGTGTAAATTTGTTAGAATATTTAGAATTAACATATTTATAATATCAAGATATTTTTTTGTTGCTACCTTAACAATCACAATCCTTTGAAATATTTTGCAAATATTTTCAAATACTTTGAAGAGTTGTATTTTAAAGGTTACAGTAAAGTTCATATTTTATTTAAAATATAATTTATCATTTAGGCTATTAAGACTTAAAATTACCCTTGTGTGTGTGTGTGTCTACCCTTCAGCACAGGGTAATTTTTGAAGAAGGTTGTAAATAATACCTAAATCCCAATTTTCATTCTCAAAATTGCCCACGAAAACAGCCCATTACTGGAATATAATAATTTATAATTTATCAAATAATGAACATGATCAACATAATGTTTTATTATGTATCTATTAAAGTAAAAGATTTATTTATTATGGACCTCATAAAAGGGAAAAATAATTTACTGACAATTTTGAAGAGGCAAATAATGAATGAATATTTAAAAAAAAAAGTTTAAAATATTACTTCAATTTCACATTTTTAAATACTAAAACAATAACAAAGCAAAAGGAATATAATAATAGAGAATAAATAAAATATAAATTATTTAATAAATTTAAAAACAGAATTGCAAGGGTCAAAGATAAATATTGGAATTACCTTAAAATATATAACAGCATGAGACTTTCCAAAGTTAAACAAGAAAAAAACCAACTTCAGTCGAATAATTGTCTGAAGATGCTCTTTGAAATGGAGAAAAAAAATATGGAAAAATTATAATTCTACCCTACAGAAGAAAATATCAAAATATGGATAAAATCAAAAAAAGAAACTTCTAAAATCATTAGAAATCAAAAAATAAATTATTAAAATTTTTGAAGAAATTTTCCTAAAAATAATAAGAGAAATTTTTACCAACATTTTTATTTTACTTCACAGAGGATTTAGACCTGGAAGAAATTGTGCAGAGCAAATTTTTAATGTAAAACAAATTTTACAATACCAAAAAAAGATCCACGAGAAAAACATTATAAAAGAAACATTAATGAAAACAAAATCCAAAGTGAAATTCTAAGGGAAACTTTCAGAATCCTTTGAAATTAAAACCGGTGTCAAGCAATGAAATGGATTGTGTCTGATGACGGATTGGACCCTTGAAAAAATATAAGAGAATGGGAGACTTATAAAGTGAAACATAGATAAAAACATAAAAATGAGCGCTAAAAGTAAATTAAAAAATACAAACATTCTGACCTTTGCAGACGATATTGTAGTTTTTGCAACAGATATAGAGGCTAAAATCAAAATTAAAAACTAGGCAAATGCACAAGCAAAATTAGTCTTCAAATTTCTTACGAAAAAATCGACTAGTTCTTTGTCAAAACAAAGAGAACAATGCTCAAACCCTCAAATTTCTGACAACAAAGAAAAAATTTAAATACTTTGGAGAAATCATAACACTGAATGCAACTGATAAAAATCAGGATGAAGAGTGGAGTATGAAAAATGCAAAACAACCCATCATCTCACAAAGAACATTTGCAATAAAATATCCCCATCATATAATTCCAAATTGAGACAATATAAAATCGTAGTCATACAAGAAGCACTTTGGGGTACAATGTCTCCAATTTTTTTCAGAACAAGAAATAGTTAAAGTAAAAAAGGGATTTTAAGAAAATTTTTCAGACCAAAATATAAAGATGTAATTTATAAATCGAAAAGTGAAAACAGATTTACAAATATACAGAAAAATTTGGGGAAATGAAGATTACAGTTTTACAGATATTTATGCAGAATAAATCACAAAGATTGACAAAACAAATATTTAATTTTTACATAATTAGAGCTACAAAAATCGATCAGCTTAAGAAAATAGAAACAGATCTAAAAACAAACAAAATTTCTAAGGATTTGCATAAAGACAAAGATAGAGTTAGAAAAGCGATTTGAGAATCTAAGTTTTCAGGGAGAAAGAAAAAGAGTATAAACCTGAATAGAAGAGCGGAAGAAAGGCAACAACAGAGCAAAAGAATGAAAACCTTTTAGAAAAAGAAGTCGGAGCCAAACAAAGTTTTTTTACATGGTATTTTTATTTTTGTCACTACCCAAAAGTTAATCCAATGAGAATGTGTTAACAAAACATAATTGTTAGATGTTTTTTTACAGGCGATTGCTACACCAACACCAAGTGTTTATTTTATACGGGCATAAAATAAGTGGACTTTGTGTTTTGTACCCATATATATTGTGATGCTTGTTTCATATTATGTAAGGCACTATGTCCGTGTTTGGTGGGTTAAATACTTTGGAGAAATCATTAACACTGAATATAACTGATAAAATCAGGATGAAGAGTAGAGTATGAAAAATGCAAAACCACCTATCATCTCACAAAGAACATTTGCAATAAAAAATTATGCAAAAATTAGGTATAGAAAAATAATAAAATGTTTGTAAACCAATATTATTTATTAATAATAATAAAGAATTTATTTATTAATAATATTAGTAATAAAGAAATAATGCACAGCTACCTATGTTTAAAAACATTTGCTCTGTTAAACCCTGTTTACTTTGATTGAAGCTAAAATTGGAACTATATAATAAAAGTAAGATAAACGAAAGATATCGAATGATACTATTATTATAATGATTACTATGATCATACTATATTAAACAACTTTCAGGAATGTAATAGTTAAGAATTACAAAAGTTAAATGAATTCTAAAACACAAGTAAGGATAAGAGATATTATAAATTTTTTGAAATGAAATTTTAGTCTCCATCGCTGGATTCCGGAATATTGCTTTAGTTGTTTAAACTCTTGTAAAAGTGATGACATTCACTCAGTAAAAATTGTAATAAATTAAGTCATTCAAAGTATTGGTAAAATATGTACTAGTAAGGGTATGTTCTTTTCTGTTATTACGTTTCAAATTTATTTCGTGAAACTCACTGTTTTCATAAAATGTCATTTAATTCCTTTTTAAAAATTGTAATTTTGTTAGAGCACTGGCGAATAAACTGCTGCCAGTCCCAAGATGTCAGTATAGTGAGCATATTCATTTTCATCAGTTTTCTTTCAATAAGTGCACAAAATGCTATAAGCCTCCATATGTGCATATGAACTTTTAATAGAAATTTTTTGCTGATCTTCCTTATTTATGGATATTTCTGTAAAATATGAAAACAGCACATAATAATTGATATATTCTTATTTTGTCCTCAGCAGTTATCACAATGTCATTTCCTCAATTTCAGAATCTAGTATATTGTTATCAGCCCTTTTAAAAATTCCTGATGCCAATTCATTACCTCCTCCCGGCTTTAGACACATCCCACATAATGCATAATGCAAACTCATTTCACTTTAAATATTACTAATCTATTTAATTCTACTGCTCACCTGTGACTTACAACATAGCAGACAACTACAGTCGTAGTCCGGCTGCTAAGTGGGATGAGAAGCGTCTATGGAGAGGAAGTCAATTAACACCTTACATCAATGGGAAACAAATTTGTGGATCAGACGAGATTCTAATAGAAAAAACTCCAGCAAAAAAGACCCACTGTATTGCCTTCTGCAATGGGTGAAAATTATTACTATTTCTGGAATAGGGGTGCAATTTAGCAAAACATCTTTACCATAAGATATTTTTTACTTCTTCAGTTTTGGGGGTGGTGGTGAAATTTAGCAAAAAACTTTTTTACAAAAATTATCACTATTCACAAAATTACCTTAAGTAAGTAAAGTCTGGAGTTAATTTCATTTTTATCCCTGTATCTCCTACCCCTTGTTCTTTTGAATTTAAAATTTAGTAGCATCAAAACCCTAAATATAGAAGTAATCTGCGAGCAATTCTGAAGATATAAGGGAATTTATAGGCAAACATCAAAAAACATTTTTTTTTGGGTGGGGATGAAATTTAGCAAAAAAGTCTTAAAAGTTGTTCAATATTTACAAAAAAAAAAAAAAAAAATATATATAACCCTAACTAGCTGGCAATGCTTTGCTATTGCTAGATCTGTGTGTATATACACACACTACATATATATAATATATATATATATATATATATGTATCTACATATATATGTAGATTAAATGAATGCAATTGAAAGTCAAACTTTAAAAAACTGAACATTAGGAAACAAGATTTAACCTCTCTCTTTTTCCCCTTTTTTCATTTTTTGCAAAATATTTTTCTTTTCACCTAATATATATTCTGAATAGAGCCAAATTGCACCATAAACATAATTTATGATCTGAATATCTCAATCCCACCTCCATCTACCAGGTCCATTTTTTGCAGAGATATTTCTTTCCAAGTAACACATTCTGAATATGAGCCACATCAGACCATAAATACAATTATTCAAAATATATCAATCCCCCCAGCGCCACCTAATGGACAAGATATGCATCTGGAAATGATTTCATTTTCCCCCTAATTTCTACCGCCTGAGCTTTCGAATTGAAAATTTAATAGCATCAATGCCACTAGTACAGAATTATTATAGCCAGGTTTGGTGAAAATCAACTAGTTCTGGAGATAATGGCGATCTACATTCAAACATAATACTTATGCACATTTTTTGTGGAAATTTTGATGCTAGTTTTTGGTTTTCTGAGGCCTTCAAGATTCAGTGAAAATCCGATATGCCTGATTTTGACCAATCACCATACTTTCCCTTCTACAGGGTGTATCAAAACTGCACGGCAATCTCTCTGAAATAGATTCTATATCTAAAACTAAGAAAAACGTTTCCAATAAACATATGCCTGAAAACATTCTGTTAGCGAGTTACAGCTAGTGAAAGATTTCGCCCGGTTTTCAGTTCCTCCCATTAAATAAATTTAAATTTGAATTTTTCAGGCTAAAAAACATAAGA
>JAAAKQ030179060.1:0-12316 GCA_010016005.3 Zanna intricata | reverse complement strand
ATTTTTGGAAGCTGCCAGATATGGCAAGCGTGTATAGGGCAGAACTCACTGCCATACAGCAAGCTCTTCGCTATTGCCAACATTTTTGCTAAGAAAGAATGCACGTATGTTCCGACTCGCAAGTGCACTTACTGCAATTCGGAACAAGAGTATTAAGGACGTCCTGATCGCTAACAACCTCTCTATTATATATGTTTTAAATAGACGAGGACAGCGATGTGTTTCTGTATGGACTCCTGGGCATGCTGGTATTACAGGAAATGAAAGAGCAGACGAAGCTACCAGAATGGCAACAGTCTGTAAGAACTTGGATGTCATTCCTGTGCGAGTAGCGGATATAAAGAACTGTTTAACAAATATAATTAGAACGTATTGGATAATGAGTGGAGAGGATTGGGCACCAAATTGAATGCCGTTAAATCCTCTCCATACAAATGGAAGAGCGACGCGATACTGACTCGCCGTGAACAAGTTGCGGTGACCAGACTTAGAATCGGTGACACACGTATAACGAATTCATATTTGCTAACCGGCGAAGATAGACCAATGTGTGATGTTTGTAACAAACCACTTACAGTCAAGCATCTAATGGAAGAGTGTACCATATATGAGGATCTCAGAAAGAGGTTCGGTTTAATAGATAGAATTGCTGCTGATCTGGAAAATGGAAACGAAGGAAAAATAATTGCTGTAAATAAAAACGATGAAGTCGAGTTCTATAGCTATCGAAACTTTATGTAATAATAATATTATCAATATTTTTCTGTTGAATTAAATTATTTTCTTTTAAATATCAGGGAACCCTGTACGTGTTCTTTTTGTGTTTGTAGTCTTTTGTGTTGTGTTTATCTGTGCTTTTTTAAAGATATGTTAGGGCCCTTTACACCGTAACATATGACGAGCCTTACGGTGACTAATGATTAATTTTTAAAAAAATGTGACGAGGGCTAATGACCATAGCAGTCGATGCTCGTATAAAACCTAATTAAAAAAAAAAATAATAATAATAATGATGATGATAATGAAAATAATAATAGTAATAATAATAATCATATAAAATGTTAAAATAAATCGTAACAGTTCATTTATTCTGCAATATTTGTTTTATATAAAAAATCAGGTCAAGTGGATTATAATTAAGCACATCTGTATTAGTACGGTGTGAGTTAATAGGGGAGATACATAATTCCCATTTGCATTGTTTATAAGCTAATACCTATAATGGTGTTTAGACATATTTTGTTTCAATCTGTAATAAATAGCTTTAACAAATTAATAATGATAAATAACCTGCTAATTTTGTTTTGTTTCACTTTTTCCGCAATATTATCATTACTACATGATCTATTTAAGCTGTTTAATTTTTTTTCTATTATTAAATCGGCTTTCAGAAAAGAAGAAGGGTTTTAATTCGATCGGTATCTAATTTTATTTACCTGTCTACATATTCTACCTGTACAATGTATTATAAAAAGGGAATTTTACCCTATCGGGTGAAATTATAAGTACTCTATAGGGTTTCAAACCTTATCGACCACCCCTTACCACGGTGATCGGCGGGGTAGTAGCATTCGGCTTTTTATTTGGCGGTCCCAGATTCGAATCCAGGTCAGGAGCGGAATTTTTCATATTCTATAAAACGTTTGATGTATTTTTAAATAGCTGTTCAGACTAAATAAAAACAATTTAATAATTAGTTATTACCATGACTAATTATCTAACTATTCTTAATTATTCTAGTTCCGATTATGATCTCTTTTTAAACATTTTTAGCAACTATTCTATAGAGAGTGAAAAAGAGTGGCTTATCTGAAATTGATGGCTTTATTTGAAAGCCGTCATTTTGTTTCTATAAATCCTAGAAAGTTGAAATTTTCACAGAACATTTTAGAACTTTCGTTAAAAGATCTATAACGTTTCAATAGAATCGGTGGGGAAATGTGCAAATTTATATACTAAATCAAAAGCGTATACCTCTATGTGGGACATTCTGTATATATACGTATACAATTTTTTAAAGAACTTCAAGGGAAACCCCTTTCTGCATGTCTTTTTTGCATTTAAATTCCCGGTAAATTGGTATACAATCACATATGGCAAAAAAAAACACAGTTGTAGGACTTTCCCATCACGCAGCTAGAGCGGCGTTCCGGCAAAGTCCTACAACTAAGGTTTATTTCTAATGCATGGCTTACACACACATACACACACAAATCAATATAAAATATTTATCACTTTGTAAAAGTATAATATTTTTTCGTTTATTTAATTAAACTATTCTAACTAAAGCGCACGTGCATACCGTATTTAATTCGCACGGGTGTGGAGGTACCAGCGGCGACGATTAGTACTAACTAAACAACGTAATTTCACAACTTATATAGAACAAATTTCGCTTGTATGGTTGGCAGACTGATGTAGCTTCGAGGCTTAACGCCCCAGGTATCGAGTTAACTCGGCAATCGAGTTCGAGACTAGGCCAGACCAGTTACTTTTCTGCATTTTAAATATTATTAATTTATTTAATTCTACTGCTGAAATGTGACGTCACAACATACAGACGACTATAGCACTTTTTGGGGTAGGGATGCAATTTTACAACAATCTTTTTTTTTGTGTTTACAAACATGCCTATGAAAAATATAACCTTAATTAGGTGAAATATGGAGATATTAAGGGTTACCTTGCTCTACACCCTCACCCTCTTCACCTTTTAAAGTTGAAAATTTAGTGACATCAATGCTCCATATATAGAGATAACTGACCTAAATTTGGTTAAAATCTTTCTAGTAGTTTTAGATAAGATGATTTAAAGGGCAACGCCGAACACACATACATACTAACATTAACATCCGGAAAATTTCCCTCCGCTGTTTTGGGTTCGTTAGGTGTCAATTGTCAACATCCGATGTAAACCGCATATGTCCAGATTGGACCGGTTAAAATAATTTCCATTCTACAGCTATAACTCTGCTATAGCGCTATGTAGACGGGAAAGTAGAAATTCCTAAATTATTAATATATTTTCATACGTTGAAATCGGAATTAATATAAGTAACTATTTTGTCTCCATTGAAACAATAAAAAAAGAGTAAAATTAGAATACTGTGGTGTTATTAGATCACAAGTTATCGAGGGAATAGTAGATCGTGGATACCGGTGTTCTTTGGTGATTGGGTTTCAATTAACTACACTTCTAAGGAGTGGTCGACCTGAGATTGTACAAGACTACACTTCATTCACATTGATACACTTCATCCTCATTCATCCTCTGAAGTAATACCTTACGGTAGTTCCGGAGGCTAAATAGATAAAGATAAATAAGTTATCGAGGGATGATCAAATTGATTTCGTTAGTAAAAAAATCAATCTACAAATAAAACCCAAAGCTTGTCATCATTATTAAATATTTACTTGTGTACAATATTATCGTATAAATTCTAATGTTATTTCTTGGGGTTACTTCAAAAAGTCAGTACGAGTTTTTAAGGTAGAAAAGTGGATTATCAGATCATTATCTGGCCACCATAAGTATGAATCGTGTAGAACTATATTTAGACAATTGCATATATCTTAACTTACTCTTTTGTTTTACAGTTATGAATGTGCAATTTTTGCTAAAAAAAAAAAAAGGGAAAAGAAAATATCTACCATAACCTAAGAAAAACAACGGAACTGTTTACTTATAAATCAACACAATACTTTGGCTTACGAGAAAGTGTCGTTGCTATTTTTAATAGATTGCCAAACGATTTGAAATATATTTTCTCCAATTTATTTAAAATACAATTAAAAGATTTTATTTTACTGGAACAATATTATTTTATAGATAAATTGTTAAATAATTGTAATTAAAAAAAAATCATTTTACCTGCATCCCATTCATCATGTACTGAAAATGTACGTATCATGAAAGTAGTTTTTGAATTGGAAATTATTTTTTAGTATTTTTTTATTAACAATTAATTTTTTGATTTACAAATTACATTATATTGACAGTCATCTACGTAAGTTTTATGTACTAATCAGAATAACGATTTATTTGTTAATTTTAACTTATAGTATACATATTGTCAGTAGGTATAACTGCAGATGATTTATTGCTCCTAAAAGGTTATGTTTTTTAGAAAATATCTAAAAATAAAGATATGTCAAAATTATGCGTTTCCCGGTTACGTTGGTTAATTTTTGCAATCAGTTATTTTCAGTTCTTTAAAAATTTGGGAAAGTATTAAGTTATTTTAACGGGTTTATTGTTACATATGCTCAAAATAAGGTTTGGACAGACATTAAAAATTTGAAATAACGAAAAAAGGTTTTCATTTTGGGGGTTTCCATACGCCAGGATAAGCATTCCAGAAGAATTAATCTTTAACAAAATAATCCCTGAGTGATGATAACAGATTTAAAAAGTAATTTCTAAATGTTGAAAAGAAATTACTGGGATAGCAATACTAAATAAACAAAGTTGTAATTTTCTAAATAAAAATATGTGGCAAAAGTTTTTATCAAGAAACACTAAATAGTAAGGGCTATCAAAAAATTAAGCATTTTACTTTTTAAATGCAATTAGTAACTTGCAAGATGGATTTAAATTTAAAACAAATTAAATTTTTTTTTAATTAAAAAAATATTTTTTATTATAACAGACCATTGGCGTTCGACGGGAAAAAAAATGGCAAAAAAAGAATTTATTGCGGTTTGAAGAGTTATTGAATCTATAGAAAATTAGATGTACAAAACTTCTATTAACTCCTTTTCTGAAGTAATATATAACCAAAAAAAGAAAAATACATACATAAAGTAACTTTTTGAGAGAGGTTAAGTATTAAATAAAGATTTTTGGTAATTTGTGATCTTTATAAAAGTGTTCAACTTTCAGAGGAAAATTGTTTTTCCAGTAAATATTTACAATTTTATTTCGGCTAAAATACCTCCATCACTTTTTCCAATTCTTGCAGAAATTTAATTCTTTCCCCTGAAGATAGTTAATGTCTACCATGTTTGAAGAAAATCGGTCAATACATATGTATGTACATACTCACAAACGTAACATCTGGTAAAAATATTTTTATTTTTTTTTTAATTGGGAGCACTGGAATAAAAGATCTTTTTATAAATTATTTGCTTTTTTTGTGTTAATGATTTAACTGACTCAAGATAAACAGTTTCTTTGGTATAAATTTTATCAAAACTTTGCAAATAAAATCCCACTTTATACTACGATCAGTATGTTTATCTTTGCATTTTTTTTTAATTCTGCCCCCAAATTCTCACCCTTCCCAAAATATCTAAAAAAAAAAGTAATCTTTTTATTTATTATACATTTTTACCCAAATGTTTTTATTTCTTCATACATAGAGTAATAGTGCAAACTCCCGAAAATATAATTTGGGGATAATACTGGCGTTAAGAAAGCCGATCAAAGTTAAAAAAAGTCGATTTTTTGAATTTAAAAAAAATTTTTTGTTCCTTTAAACGTTTAATAACAAATAAAACTTTTAATATTTCATAAAATTTCATGAATAAAATAACTTAATATTTCAATAAAATGTCATCGTAGTTCATCACCACTTTAAGAAATTTTTTATTGGTTTTTCATTTTTAGTGGAATTTTTTTTAGTTTCTTCTATTTAATGTAAACGATTTTTGACAAATCAAATTTGTTTTTGGGAAGTGGTTTCTAGGTAGAGCAGAATAAAGTAAAACATTATTGATTTATTTTTGGAATTTTAAATTTTTTTCTTATTTTCGATATATAAGAATAAATAACCAATACCAGAAGAGTATAACAACTTTATTGTCAGTTTTTATAAAATTTATTTTTAGGCCTGATAGCTTAAATGATTGACACAGATTTTTTTTTAATTTATAAATTAATTATTTGATGTTAATTGGTATATTCAAGAGTGTTTTCATGATTTTTCTATATTTATTTTTTTGTTATAAAAAAAAGTTCATTATTATCTCCTATGCTAACAGGAATTCTGTTTAAACGGAATTCGTTAGATCTTGCTCTGTTCACCTAACGTTGTATTTTCTATTGTATTGAAGGCTCCCCTTCATTATACTGTACGCTACACATTATATGCAGGAACTAGTGTCTCTAGTTCAAAGCCGGAATATAATTTATCTTTCTCACATTTCTTCTCTGTATATTTCTGACAAAGATGTCAAGGTCTTCCCTTCTATTACTTTCTATACATTTTATGATAGTATACATACCACTTCAATACGAATATTGAAGTATATAATATTACTATTGATTAGAAATACTGTTATTATTTTATGTATTCTTCTAATATTTATTTATACTATATATTACAAACAATTAAATAAAAATGTTCTTACTTTCAATCATGTTTTGATAATTTAAATGATGAAAGGGATTTTTTTTTTCATTTATTTAATAATTGTTAATAGTCTCGAGAAGGAATTTATGTGGGTCTAATTAAATTTTGCTGTCTTTAGTAATTTTATTTATTTCCTTATTTTTTGTTTAAAAAAACTTACATTGTTAGTTTCTTTTCTTTTGGTCAGATGTCATAACCGTAATGCTTATAGGTGAGCTGACATGAAGAATAAAACACTTCTAAAAATGATGGAATCCCTTTCAAAAATAACAAGAAACATTATAGAATTCTGGAGAAAATTAAGAATGAAGTTTCCAGTTATTTTCTTTATTAATCCAAAGATATTATTTCATTGCTCTAAATTCAGTATTCATTCCTACAACTAACACCTTCAACCTTTGTTTTAGCACATAGTTTTTTTGTTTAATAAACATAATTACTCTCAAAGAAAGCAACTCTTACTGTCATACTTCAGGATAATTACATGAGATTAGATATATTAAGACAGATAAGGTAAATAAATGATCTAAGAAACTGCTTCTCCTTATGAAATAATTCATTATATCTACAGTTTCAACTCAACAAGAATATCTCTTTTTCTTTATTAGCCTCCGAAACCACCATAAGGTATTACTTCAGAAAATGAATGAGGATATCTATGAATATAAATGAAATCTTGTAAAGCCTCAGTTTGACCGTTTGAGATTTTAGATTAATTGAAACCAAACTACCAAAGAATACCGGCATCCACGATCTAGTTTTCAAATCTATATTAAAGTAATTGGGTTTGCTAGAATTTGAATCGTAGTACTTTTAAGTTCGAAATCAGCTGATTTTCGATGACGCAATCAGAATTTCCACAATTGATTTTCATAGAAAAATTGACGTTTAACTTTAGTAAATTAAACATAGAATGAAGTGAAAGTTATTTCAGACTCTGTTTAATCTTTTGAATCCATAATTTAAAAAAAAAAATAATAATTTTTCGATTCGATAAACATTTTTGATAATATCGTTAAAGATTTTTTTGTATATTAATCGGAACGAGTAAAAAAAGTTAATAATATAATAAATAAATAAAATCAATTTCGAGAAAATAAACGCAAAAAATATTAAAAATAGAGAAAAATTATTAATATGAAAAAATTACGGAACAATCCAGCCACTTCCAAAAAAAGAGAGGAAAACTTTATTCCAAAAAAAAAGGGAAAAACATTCACGAATTGAATGTCACATTCAAATAAATATTCATGAATGAAAAAACTGTTGATAAACATTAGGGAAAAAGAGAAAGCTAAATGAAAGTTGGTGTGGGTCCTTTAGTTAGTTAAAATCGAAAAAAGAAATTAATTAAATAAAGAAATTGGGAAAGAGTAGATAACTCTTGTTGCTGAAGGCAGAACAAAAACTAAATAAAAGCCCTCAACCATTTAATTTGGGTAAAATTGATACACCACGTAATTACGATGAATTAAGTAAAAAAAAATCTAATTTGAGTAATAATAACTTACAATCTAATTATTTATGATAATAACTTACCATGTGTAAGCAAAGTTAAAAGACATATAATTCATATTCAGTGGTTAACGAATAAAATTTCATAAAGATCGATTTATACCCAACAAAAAGGTAAATGACGAAATAAATTAAAATAATTAAGCATATTAACGCACCCACCCATGAATGACTTTCCCCAATTATGTATCCAAAATGACATATTAATATATTGGAATTTAATTAGTACAGGAATGTAATTTTCAGTACAGAAACGACAAAAAAGGAAAATGGCTTGTTTAACTCTATCCCTTTATGGGAGTTTGAATAAGACCAAACGCTATCAGAAAATTTTTAAATACCTAAGGGGCATTAGATTGTATGAAAAGATTAATTAAATTTTTGGTGAAAGTCAAGTAATTCCACTTTCCTTCCTCGGAAGGAAAATGGAATATACAATTCGCTGATGATTTGGTATCAGAGAGTGAAACAAACCTAACTAAAATGCTTAATGAATCTTTTGAAAATCAAGGAATGAAAACAAATACAAAGAAAACAAAATGAATGGTAGCAGACGGAAAAGTGGTGAAGATTAAGATCATATGGAAGGAAGAAGAAGTATTAGAGCCGGTGAAAAAATTTAAATACTATAATTGAAGGTTTATCCACAAGCTTCAAAGCTTATTTGCGGTAATAAATCATAAAAATTTGAGATGGAATTTAAGAAAGAGATTGGCAAGATGTTATATTTGGTGTGACATGCTATAAGGAACTGAATCTTGGACATCAAGAAAGATGGACAGAAGATGAATTGAGGTACGAGTAATTGAGATGAGCGTGGGGTAAAATGATTAATGTCAACTGACACGATCAAGTAGCAAATGATAAGGAAAGAAACTGGCTGGAGTATTATACGAGAAGAAGAAAAAAGTTTTATTGTAAATTCAATGGAGGATATTTGGTAAATTGAAAATAATCAAGAGGAAGAAAAACGGTCCAAGTGCTGGATGGGATTATAGAAAACGGAAATTATAAAGGCAAATATTTTGGCGCATTGGCGAGTAGTATTACTGAAGAATGGATGTGACAAGACCTGTCTCAATGGCCGAATACAATGAATGAATGAATGAAGGAAATGAGTCTCCTTCATTATCTAAAATGTAACGTTTTTCATTATCTAAAACGTAATGTAACGTTTTAGACTTCCATATCTTCTTGTCCCCATAAATGATTGGTACCAAAATTAAAAATCAGTGGTCCTTATGTATATATATATGTAATGCTATCATCATGCAAATTTCACGAACCGTTCCCTCTGGGAAGAATGTATGTATGCTAGTACATTTTTCAATGGTAAAAATGTATTGATTTGGATAGAGGCGGTTATGAAACGTCAGAATTCGTAAAATCCTGACAAAAATTCTAAAAATCTCATCCATTACTATACTGTAATGCTACTGTATTAATGCTGATAATATTACCTAAACGCCTGAACGCTAATGTGTACTGTACTATAGCATTATTTTATAGTCGAGATAATAATAAATATATATAATAAAAACTATGTTATAATTTTTACTCACTACTAAAAAAATAAAATACAAATTTTTACTTTATTAGATCTCTTTTCGTTTTAATGTACCGAATTTGTTATTAAATGTTGTAATAATTTTCTGGCATTGATTATTTATTCTTTAGAATATAAAAATAATGATACGTGAAAATAAAACAAATTTTTTAAAAACACAAAAAATCGATATTTTTAAACTTTGATCGGTTCCTCTACCCCAAATGTATTTTTTCTTGAGTAACTTTCAGAATTACTATGCCTAGAAAAACATTTTTTAAAAAATCGGTTCAAAAATATCCAACAAATAAAAAGATAGTGTTTTTTTTTTTTAGATTTTTTGGAAAGGGGAAGGAAAAGTTTGGGGGAAAAACTGTTTTAAAAATGTTAAGCATGAAAACATGTACTCAACTTAATATTAAATGGGATTATGTTGGCAAAATTTTGAAAAAATTCAATAAAGAGAGGTTTACCAACAAATTGCCCCATATTTACACAAAATTTCATCAAAATCGTTTAATCTAGTTAATAGCTTCAAATTAGCCAACATATGTATACGAATATTTTATTTCACACTTTTCTTGTTTTTCGTGGTTCCCGGTTCATGAAACTTTAAGAAATGAAAATACTGGTTTTCATACTTTTCACTGATTCCCATACTTTTCTTTTAGCACCATAGTTCTGCAGTTACGATGCCAGGAACGGAAAAAAATTCACAAAATATTTGTATCAGAATTTGAAAAGAATTTAAGTAATAGATTTTGCTCTATTCATATTAAAACAATTTTTAAATACAATAGAAAAATACTTTAAATTAAATTATTATTTAATTATTTTACTTGATGAATTCTCTTTTATAAGGAATATTTTTTGTTTATTTTTTAATCTTTTTATTGTTTTTTTTTGTTTTATAGTTAATACAAATTTCCGTTTAAACCATTATTGTAAAATCATAATTCTAATTAGGTTTTATTTTTAATGAGCATTTAAAAGCAATTATTCTTGTTTTAACAGTATTTACCAGCATTTTAATAATTGTCCAATATATTTTTATATAATTAACAAATTAAGAACGGTAGATTTTTTAATTATTTAAATCAATTAATTTATTTAAATTTAAACATTTTTAGTAAACTCATATAAAAAAGACGTGTTATAAATTGTGTTTGTAAAATTAGACTGAAGATGGGCTGTGTTTGATTTAAATTACGAGGGTGAAAGCTAACATTTGGAGGGATGAGAGAGCAGCACTGTTGTACGTATTTCCTCTGACCCCACCCTTAGTTAACATGTTTACGAGCATAACGCTCTCAAGTACACAGCCGCACTACATCCTCCCTTCGAAGTCTGGTTCTAAGCTTTAATCGGCCGGCTTTGAAATAAAACAAAACCTATACGTATGGTGGCGCGCCTTGTGAGCGTTCAACGAATTAGTGACGCAGTTTTATTGATCACAAGTCTCCTCTTCCCACTGTCGGATTCCGGAGTGTTGTGAGCAGTCAGCTGTTGTGCGCTGTTTCTCGTACGTAGTAACCGAGAGGACGACAACTTCGACAAGCTGGATCACCCCACGTGAAAGCTATGGAACCACCGTTGCTTTGAGGTCAGTCAACACCCACAATCGAATGAAATATCTGCATGCTTATAACTAACAATTGCTTTACAGTATCTATATTGAACATGCTTGTTATGCTATGCGATTAATATTGCTAAAACATTACCATTCTTCGATCAAAATAATCGATTCTAATTCTATAGAAATTCTCAATTGAGTAAATTACCATTTTTTTGTTTTTGTACAAATACTTTTTCAACATTTTTTAAAAAATGCAAGAAGTAAATAGAAATGAACATTTTTTAAAGACGAAATATTAAAGTAAACAATTTAGACAGCTTTAACTACTTTCATTCTTCTTTCTTTGCATTTATAAATATTTCCCCTTGTTAAATTATGTTTGTTTTTGCGGTTTTGGGGGGTTTCTATTTAACTTAACGTAAAATTTATTTAATAATTACGTAGATCCATGATTAAACTAACTTTATAAACAATATTTAATTACAAAAATATTATTTTGAGAAACTGAAATTAAAGTTTAAGTCACGTACAAAAATTTTTTTTTTCACTTTAACTGTTTAAATTGCGAAATTTTAATGTATTTATTTTTACCAAGATATGGAAATTATGCTAAGCTCTGCTAATATTTGTTTTATACACATTAGTGTTTTATTCATTACGTTATCTCTTTTTTCACTTTATCATTAATACTTTATACTCATTGTTCTAATGTTGGAAAACAAAACTGTCATAATGACAGTTTTTGAAAAGTCACGTTTACTCTATATTTCATTGTGAAACTTTCACACTACGTCTTTAAAATTATTACTTTTTGAACTATAGTGCGGGTGTTATCTTAAATTTCAAACTTGTTTATGTCGCGTATTAAAGTTTACGTTGTAATTCCTGTTGCAGACACATTTATGAATTTTTTTAAATTTTTTATTTTCTTTATCCTGTAAATTTGAATCATTGCGTTCGTAAATTTCTATGTATTTTTTAAAATATGTATTAAATTTATATTTGAAATCTTTTGTTAAAGAAATTTTAAATTTATTGTAAAATAAAAAGAAAAAAAAAACGTAAAAATCAAAATGAAATATGTAAACAATTAAAAATATGAATACATATTAAATGTAATGTAAATAAAAAGAATAATAATAATAATGAAAATAATAATAATATATATATATTTTTTAAAAATATTTATTTCATTCAATTTACATATTTTCATTTCATAGGATCGCCTAAATTGACGCAGCGAACCCATCGGGTTGGTCTAGTGGTTAACGCGACATCGCAAATCAGCTGATTTCGAAGTCGAGAGTTCTAATGTTCAAGTCCTAG
>JAAAKQ030179038.1:0-12317 GCA_010016005.3 Zanna intricata | reverse complement strand
TATTTATTAATCAAATAAGATTGTAAAAGATTGAACTGCGTAACTCTTAATGTTTTAACACCTGATTTGAACTTATGTTAAGAACAGTTCCCTTTGAATTTTTTCTACTTCATAATGAGTTACGAAATACAATTATAATATCAAGGTATTGATTTACTACGCATTGAAAGTAAATTGAATGAATCTTGCATAACAATTCATTTATTTAAACTGTTGTTAACGGTACTGTTCTTTTCATCAATTGTATTCTTTTTAATTTTATATTCAAAACAAAATTGCTGTTTGCATAAAATCTATCGTAGCGTCCTAATTTTTTAGACGTTCTTAAAAATAATTAAAGACAGCTTAAAATGAAGTTTAACTGCGGTAACGGTCATGCTTATCCAAATATAAAAATCTGGCTTTAGGGGATGTTTTAGTATTAATCTTTCTCTTCTAATTATATAGCCTTAGGTTTCATTTTTTTTAATTCTTGGCCTCACTACTTTCCCCTCTTTCTATGCGTTCAGTTTACTTATAAATTTGTATAAATCACAGATAAATGTCGAGTGATTGGGATTGGCTAACGGTGATCTCCCTTTAAAACATATTAAACATTATTTTCCTACATTGTTTGCTATAAATAAATCGGACTTGATGTGTGAAAGAGGTAGTCGACAGTAATTGATGTTTTCATAATGTTTATTATTAATTCATTGATAATAACAAATGACTGGTTATCTGTGTAATCCGAATTACACACGGTCGCGTTCGAACGTGCATGTCTTTGTATGTTATACAGAATGTTGTATAAATTTTTATAATTACCGTACTCTTCTATCGAATGTACATTTTAACATGCGACCAAATAAGTCGTTTTTTGGTAGTTGTAGTAGGTTAGCCTCGGCTAGCGCATTTATTTTATTGGATAAGTGAATAAAACAGCAGGTATTGCTTCTCAGCTGTAAAATAATTAATGGCAGCGTTAATAAGGGAAAGGGTGCTGGAGCGTTTCTATCCTGCCATATTGGCCTCGTTTGCGCTGTGGTTTTTTTTACCGGTTGATATAACTGTTGGATCATAGGAGTCACGATGAAGAGCAATGCATAACGCTGTGAAACGGAATTTTTCTCGGTAATAACAGAAATTTTGTTTACGACCATAATTTCCATTATATGTTTCTGTAGAGTATAGAAAGATTTAACGAGTATTTTCAGTCGAATTTTTTTCAATTTATTGGAAGCTACATCAACGATAATAATTTGTAACCGGTGTTGTTTTGAAATTAGTGTCCATTAACATTGTGTTAAATTTACTGTATTTTACTTTTTGTCTAAAATGCCATCCGGAATTTTTCACTCTACGTTGGAGCACCTCCAGAGTAAAAAATAAACAGTTCGTTGAAAGTAATACATGTATGAATTATATGACACGGATTTCATTTTTATCCATTTCAAAGCCGTTTTTATCTTTTAAAGAGTTCGCCAGGAATACTACCAGAAACTTTGGAAGGACAACTGAAAAAGAATGTGCTTAATTCTTGTGATTGTCTTTTCTTTATCTGATATTTCATAGATAGTGGAGTAATATAGTATCTCTTTGTAAACACTACATGACTTCCTTGCCTATTAAATTACATATATTTTTTATTCAAGGAAATGAAGTCGGCTTAGAGCTGATGTGCTTCATTCTCCTTATAAGATGCAAATATTTCATCTATTAAAATTTTATTCTGCTCTAACTCTGGAACCAATGAAAATAAGTACCACTTATCGTTGAAAAGCTGTCGATGAAAGCTTATTACTTGAGTCAAGAAAAAATAAAAAATCCAGTTTTCTGGTTTCGGGGCTTTCTTTTTGGACGACTTTTGGTCCAGTCGATTGCAATCTAAAGGAGGAGGTACACAACTAGATGTTACAAAGGTGGTTCTAAATCCAAAATCTCAACATTCTACGGCTAATCGTTAATATTCGTTTGCGAGATATGTACATATGTACAGACGTCAGGCCGAAATTAGTCAAAATGTATATTTCCATTAACTTGAAAACCAAAATTTTTTGCGATTGCAATACATCATTTTATTTCGTACAAGGATGTAACATAATAATTGAGAAATTTTCTAACGTTGTATAGATTCGTTCGTTCTATCGATTTTGATTATGTTTGCAGTTTTACTTTCTGTGCTATTGTATACGGGAAAACTGATAAAAAAATAATCCACATTCGTTAATTATTCCATCGTTTTTTTTTTTTTTTTTTTTTTTTTTTAGGGGTAATTGTTATGGAAAGTTTTCGCTAAAAATTGCACTAAATGATATTTTTAAAATAGTATCGTATGGTTTAAAGTACGAACGTATTCTTTAAATTTAATCAAACTAACCTTCGGTTATAACTGAAAAACTATGCATTGCTATTTAATATATTAAAAATATAAAATATTTTTTATTTATTTATTATTTTTTTTTAAAAGGTTGACTAAATTTTGTTGTTACTTGTTATAACGTCTGAAAGTTTTAATATTGTATTTCACATATTTTTGTTTATGAAATCGCGTGAAAATAATTCTGTAATAATATATGATAGTAATTTATTAGTTTGTGAACGATTTTACTTTACGTTTGAAGAATTTACAATTTTCAATTGTATTTGAGGGTGAAAAGATCTTAAATGTTGAATTTGCCCTACAACGGCATTTTCCTTTTCTCGTGTTACACACATTTTATGGTAGTTGAATAGAATAAAATGTCATTATTTTTTTTAAGTGCTATTTTGTAATTTCATAGATTTTGTTTAATAGAAAATCTATTTCAGCTAAAATACATAAATTAGGCGATCTTGTCACGTAAATGTCTGCGGTGGGATACGGTAAAGTTTCCACCTGTACCAAACGTTGAATAATTTACGGGACCACCGGTGGGAGTACGTATGCTCTCTAGAGGGAAGTGGAAGCGTGAATCAGTCGTTTTACTTTAAAAAGAGTTATTTTCTTTCTATTGCTCAGGAGAAAAGAAAAGGTTATTTATTGTACGTGAGTTCTAACTCGTAGCTTAGAAAAATTACGATGTGATTATTATTGATTTTCTGTTTTGTTGGTGATCGGTTCTGTACTTTAATGTAAGATATTTGTGTACGAATGACTTATTAATGTTTGTTCGCTCTTTCAAAACATAGAACTTCAAGTTATTCAGTTGTTTAATGATAAATAGACGTCGATGGAAATTCTGTTGCCAACAAAAATGACACGATATTTGTTGTGTTTACTGATTTTGGTTTCTTGAATAAACGAATGTTTTTTACTGATGGAGTCTGCATTTTGTTTTATTTTTCTTCTATTTCGTTTTATTAAACGAGAATAAAAATCTATGTAATTGCGACTAAATTCCACTGGATTTTATGTATTTTGGATTTGGAGGAAATTGTTCTCGGCCGTTATTTTTTCATATTACAATTTTCTGTTCTGAGAGCAAGTAAATCTGTAGCTTAATATTGTTTTTTCCAACTGAAACCAAATTGGTACTCATAGTAATTTAATCTAGATAAGTTACTTTATTTTCAAATTGTGTTAATGCAAATATTAGCGCTTATCCTTTAATTATACATAGCCGGTTAGGGCTCGCTTCACTTATCTGGACCCTCGATGCGTTCGATGGTCCAGATGAGGGTATTCTCATGTTTGTAAGAATATTCATTATTTTATTCATTAAAAAAAAAAAAAAAAGATGAGTAATTTTACTTAATTATATTTCAGTTTCCATTGGAGATGTTAACGATCTCCCCCCCACCCTTTTATCGTTGCCAGTGATGTGGATGCTGAATAACAATTTGTTGGAAGGAACATCACTATCGATTACTTTGTCAATAAAATAACAGATATCTTTCGTCAAGTCGCTGATAATTTTTTTTTTACATTATCGAGAGGTTAATAATAGTTTAAAAAATGTTATTCAAACAAAATTTTAGACAAAAAATTTTATTCTATGGTGGTGGTTTGAAACTACTAGTATGTAACTAACCAGCTTTGTAATTATATCAAAACCGAAGGTGTTAGCTTATTCCGAAGTACTTTTCTGTAGATTTTTCGAGCTTTATTTATTTATAACATTTTTTTCAAATTCGTAGACGAAATCTTTTAAAAAATGATATTTTTGCATTTTGCTGTCTTTACGTTATCGATAGAAAATTAAACTTTGCATTCACAGAATTCGTACGGATATGCATGCATACTGTAGTTCTTAATCGAAACTCAATTATTTATCGTATTATGAATGTTTGTTGAAAAACTAAAACATTGAGTATTATTTGATTTCTCTTCTCAACTTATTACGATGGAAATTATCTAAAATAATTAGTATGGTAAACACATCCTCGACAGTTAACCGAAATTAAAACGGTATTTTATTTTTTCCAGGCTAGGAAAATAATACCGTTGCTGCTACGAAGTCACTTATGGTTGTTTGACAGTTGGCGTTAAACTGATGTCCCCTTTTTGTAAATTGTATGTTTTTAATAAAATTAACATTTATTTTAATAATGAATCGAAAATGAGAAAATCCAAAAAATAAATTCAAAATTTTTGTCATTTCCAATGTATGGAAAAAGTTTACTGATTTATAGATTGAAGTATTTTTTCATTTGGATTTTTTTTTTATTGGTTAATTAATTTGTTATTGATTTCTTGTTTTTATCTTCAAATAAGTAAATCACTGTTTATCAACATTTATTTTATTGGTTTTCGGTACCTGCTAGTTTACTTCTCATACAATTAGTACCGCGCAGCTTACTTTTTTTGGCAACTCCTAGTTCATTTCATCATCATTAGCCAGGTTATTTATATATCGTACATTTTATTTCTCATTTTTTTTTTGTACACTTTCTTGTCAATCTAAATATATAATTATACTTTTGAACTATCTTCAATCTAAACATTGTAAAATGCAAAAATAGGCCCTTTTAACGTCCATCTATATGAAACTGTTTTGCCTGTTCGGTCTATAAGTACTAAGACTGATTTACACGTCAACGTTTAGGAATCTTAAATACATTATATACGCAACAGTCCTACCTTTAAAGAAAGAACTTACAGCGTGTTTTATCTTGTCAATCAAACTCATGTCAAATGAAAATGACTAATAGTAACCAGCACTTCAGTACACGATTGTATTATTTGACTGCATCGACTTGTACATAGCTAGCACGATATAATTATGATAAGGACGGGTTGAATTATAACATCATGACAGATAAGAAATTCCTTGTAAAACTACTTTAAGTTTCCAGTGAAGCTTGCCACTCGTAAAATGTTTAATGATTTTATGGGTGAATTTTTGAAATTTTAAAATAATTTTGTTTTTTGTGAAATTATTAAGGAAATTTACATAACAATTTTGTTAACTTTTTCTTCTTTTTTTTTTACAGAGGTTAAACAAGCTCAGTCTCAAGGAGGCAAGTTATTACGTGAAAACCGATATGTAGATATATACAGAGAGAAACCGATAAGAGTAGCGGTGAAAGTCCTCGTTCCGGTTAAGGAACATCCAAAAGTAAGTGAGAAGTTTTATTTTTCTAACTGTTCCGTTTTGAGTTTTATAATTTAAAGAAAAAAAAATTTAGATCGAGGAATTTAAACTGTTATTTTGGTCAAATCATCGGACTATGTTTCGCTTTGTGAACCATAGCTCACATATGTGAGCTGTAATATCTTGTCGATATTTTACTAGCAGTTAACGTGTTGTTTTTACTTTTAATGTATGCGCTCTTAATAAAATTAAAATTTATTAAAACATTGTGTTAACTCTTAAAAAAATATTTTTGTTTATGCCGTTAAATTGTCAATCGTTAAGTATAGTTTTTTAGGTAAGTAAAATGTAAATGTCAAAAGTAATCAAATCATTATTTAGTTTAAAATATCGTGAATTTCACGATATTAATTTTTAATGATTCAGCAATTTAATGCATTTACTAGTTAAAATTATACGAGTTAAATCAAATATAAACGGGGTTTTTTTTTTAATTATTGAAAGAAAAAAAAAAGGTAAGTATAAGTTATTTTTTTACATAGTTTGCGAAAAAACATTTTTCCCCACGAGAACGAAGGTTTTTTTTTTGTAGGAGCATCGTTGAATTAAGCTGGTTGTCTCAGAAACGAATCCCTCTCGCCCTCATCATCTTCAAATCGTTGTCTTCCTAGAGTTTCTTTAAGCAGCCCAAGCGAATGAAAATCGCAATTTCTGATCTGCAATTTCGGATATTCTTACCCTTCAATCGTCTTCGAGAATGTTGCGAACCGCGTGAATGTTTTTGTCTGCTACACTGGTATGAGGACGGCGATCGTGTTCCTGACTTTCCACTTGTTCTTGTCCTTTTTTGAACTCTATGCCAGGCAAACATATGAGTCATTGACAATGTTTGGCACCAGAACTGTGCAGTCAATCTCCGGAAATTTTCCGCTTGGACTTCTTCACGAGCAAGAAATTTTTTAATTATGCGCAGTTGGGATTGTGGAATGGCCGCCTCCCCACTCTTAATGACCCCATTTAAGCATACTAGAAGCGCAGGCTCAGTCCTACCAACTGTAGATGGTCTGAGACAAAAATTCCATTTATATTTGATTACCCTCGTTCTAGTTACACGTATACGACAACATTTGGTCTGTAATACTGGGATTTAATAGTAGTTGTGGAAGTTTTTCAACGCTATCACATTCTGTGTGTGTGTATATATATATAAATATATACTCACACATACACGCGCGCACAGGCACGAAAGTGTATCAGAGGTTCTCCTGAAAATCGTACAACCTATTCTGGTTGCGAAAATAATGGAAAATGTATAATATTTCGCTCGGATTTATGTATGTATATGGAAATGCAATATTAGCGATTACATATGGTTTTTGATCTCAGAACCGTATCAGCAATAGTTTTTGAAAAATACAGGGAAACCCAGTTTTCCAAACTTACGCAGTGTTCTATTTCTTTATTAATTTCATTTTCATTGATTTTTATAAAATAAAAAGCTCTAAGACTTTTTTTTATATGTATTATTCTTTTGTGACCAAGGGCGATTAAAATTTACATGTACGAGTATAGTTTACGGTTCAACTTTCTGTATACAGTACGAGTATTATACATGGAAATTTTTGTACAACTTCCGCGAAAAACTTCTTTTTAATCGTCACAGTGGTCAGGATTTTGGTGAATTATTTTAAATTCAAATTCTGTATATATATATATAGAGAGAGAGAGAGAGAGAGAGAAAGAGAAAGTATGCGCGCACGCGCTTGTATATCACATAAAATTTTACGTTCATGTTTTGATAATTAAACTTTTCGGTGAACGATTTTGTTGGGCGTTCTTTTCATTATGTATTATTAGACTATTATTGTAAACTGTGTGTTTTATTTCATCTTGCGTACTCTTGTTCAACCTTTTGGTCTTGCGTACCTTTGTGAACGTGTTAAATTTCGTAAATGATCGACTATATTTTTAGTACTTTGTAAAGAGGTTTTCAAACCTCTTCGTTTCGCGTATACGATCACTATTAATATACTTTTGTTTCTAGTGTCATGCACTGCTTCAGATTTTTGGGACTCGTGTTCTAAAGCGATCAGTTGGTGGAATGAAAACATCATTCATTAATCTATCCGTTAAACTTTTTGAATTATTCTTTCGTTCGAAATTTTTATTATCTTCAAAATTAATTCGACTCGTTTGCAATTTTATGTTTTCGTCGTTAGCATTTGATGTCCTTGTAGAAAGGGAAATAATCGGGTAAAACAATAAAAATGCCGTAGAGACGTAAGAAATGGATACATGTCGTTGAGGGGCGGTAATTTTCAGCCCGTTTACGAGGTTTTTCTTTGTGTATCATAGTAGAGAACTTTAGGGATGTACTGTTGGTAGTAAAAGTAATGGTAAAGGGGGCAAAAGAATAAAAGCTAGAGGGATTTATCGTGTGGTGTCGGAAAGGGTCTTGTTTGATCTTCTATTATGCAGTGTAGTAGAACCCGTTTTACAGTCGCCTTGACACAATGATGCCATATTTACGTCATTGTAAATAAGAGAAAAGGGTTGAATCACTTGTTTGAATACTGTATGAGAACGAATATACTCCATAATATATTCCATGACAGTAAGTCTGGTCGTATGATAGCTTTTAGTTAAACTATTCATCAGCTAGGAGATAAAACAAAAACTTTGTTATACATCTCTTTTTTATTTCTTTCATAGGTTCTATGTTTCTAATGACTGTTATTATAGAACGTTTGAATTAATACGACAAAATTTCATTGTTGTGGTGCGGTTCTTGAAAGAGAAATAACCTCCTTGCCGGTTATTCACAATAATCCAGTTACGGACTATGGGTACCTGATGTCAGGAGAGAATGCACCTTTCTGCGTAAGATGCGACTGCCAAGTAACTGTGCGTCATATTTTGATGGTTTGCATTTTTTATGCGGCCTTACGTCGGAAATTTAAATTACCAGGACACATTTGCCATATCCTTGTAAATGACAAGTATGTTATAGACTGGCTTCTCGTATTCCTGCGACGTGCAAATATTTTCCAACAAAATTTAGGTTATGTACATATTTTTTATAATCTATTAAGGGGCCTTTTATACCCGTTAGGGATTTTTTTAACAGTGCTTTATATTTTTGTTTTAATTTTATTTCATTTTATTTTTTAAATTGTGACTGTGATATTAGCTTTAATTTCAGTTATATTTTTTTATTGTAGTATAGTTTTAGTTTTTAACATTTTAATTTTGTATTCCCTGTGATATTAGTTATAAGTTCTTTTCACCTGTGATATTAGTTGTAAGTCCTTAAATACAAATATTTTTTAGATTTATGTATATATATTTTTTGTTTTTTATAATTGACTTAAGCGTTATTATTTAATCCGGGCGATAATAACGCTTTTGCGTTTTTCGCCGTCAAAAAGCCAAAAAATAAAAAATAAAATGTGGTGCGATGTGGTGTCCACATTAGATTTTTATTTATGTGTACCGGTATTTCAAACAAAAGTAGTCTTCAAGCTCTTTTGGCATTGCGTTGCGTGATTCATAAAAATATTGTACTCTTTTTATGTGTTCTGTTTTTTCTTAATAATTTATTGATTTAGGATACATTAACAGTCGTATGTCTCGAATCATCGATTCTGATCTCGATAAGTAACCGATTTGTATGATTTGAATCATTATGATGATTCATTTCTCCCCATCCTAGTTTTTTACATCCTTTTTTTCTGTTTAGCCTCCGGAACTACCTTAAGGTATTACTTCAGAGAATGAATGAGGATGATATGTATGAATGTGAATGAAGGGTAGTCTTTGTACAGTCTCAGGTCGACCATTCTCGAGAAGTTAGTTTTTTACATCCTAGTTTTTTTAAACGTCACCGTTAGGTATTACATTTAATTTTAAATACGAATTGCTTGTTGAAGTTGTCAAAGATATTTCTCGAAGAGATTTCTTTACCGCTTTAGTGTGACAGTTAAGATCACAGTTTTAATACTAGCAACAGTACAACATAACACGTCGGAATCGAAACAACAACTGAGCCGCTACAATGTTTACGTTCTGAATTACGCAAACATTTTTTTCCGTGTATGTCTGTCTATTCATTTCGGTGTTTAAATCTGAGTTTGTCTGTCTAGTCATACTTTAATAATAAACTATCTAGACTATAGCCTATCTCATTATAGACTCGTCAAAATATTTTGCATAGTAGGACCTGCATTATTATCTGAAAAAAAAAAAAAACATACTGTGAATTGTTTGGATGCATTGCTCACGGTTAGAAGGAACGGTGTTTGTAGCGGTTTACATGGCTTCATTAATCGTCCACCCCTTTGATTAATAACATAAATTTTATACAGTTTTAAAATACTTTCTGCTGTAAACAATTCAGGATTTTGCCACCTGTCCCGCATCTGTCTAAAATGAGACATCTTCAAAATTTTATGATTGGCGACTTTTTTTTCATGAAGGACACCCGGTAACACACCAATTTTTTTATAAGTACTACCTTGTAGTACCTAAGAGTTACAAGATAAAAAACAGGCCTGTTACCCGAGGCCCTTCATTATTTGTTTTGGACCCAAAATTTGAAGAAAAAAAAATTGCAAACGTAACTATAGTAAACATTGCACAAGGTTTGGTTATGTAATAAAATGAATTTTGAGTACACTCGGATGAAGTTTCATCTTTTCTCTTATCAAAAAGCCGCTTTTGACCTTCTGTACTACGTAAAAATAAAAATGCTCTACAGCTCATGGAAAACGTGACGAAAATGGCTGGTTGGAAAATAGTCTATTACTAAAAAAAAAAAAATTTATCATATGCCAAATAGCATCAAAATCAAAAGTAGTAGATTACTGATCATTTGTAGAATTGAAATATAATATACCTTGAAAGTTATTAAAAAAAAAACTTTACGAAAGAATTCGTGCGTTGATTTAAAGTAGGTGGAACATTGTCTCTATTTATCTGTTAAGCCTCTGGAACTACCGTAAGGTATTACTTCAGAGGATGAATGAGGATGATGTGTAGTCTTGTACAATCTCAGGTCGACCGCTCCTGAGAAGTGTGGTTAATTGAAACCTAACCACCAAAGAACACCGGTGTCCACGATCTACACAAGCTACAATTCATTCATCTCATCCTCTGAAGATATACTTAACTGTAGTTCCGAAGGTTAAAAAGTGGAACATTATGGATAGATTATAAATAATGGATAGATTTAAAAGTGGAACATTAATAATAGATATTTAATACTTTTGTTAGTGTGCGCAAGTTAAAACGTTCTTCAGATATCGACGTTGTTAGTCGGTGTCTTAGTTTATTTTATCAAAAAATGTTTTTTCGTTTTACTGGTGTAATGTCAAATATAGTATAAATTAATCCTTCGGCTTGTTCTTGTTTTACCTGTTGTGATGGAATTATTATTTTCCTCGATTACTAATAAGTACTTCATCTGGTTTACGCTGAATGTTACGAGAAGGTATGTTGTGCAATAGGCAACTCATCTCGTAGGAATGAATGAGAGACATATGAATATCGATTAAACTATGTTAATTCTTGTGGTTTGCGTTCTGATTGTGCTAATGACACACATTTTCCGTCGCTTTCATTAAAGCGATTAATATAATCCTTTTGTATTTACGTATGCGCGCTTTATTTCAGTAGCAGTCGAAATTTTACTTACGATCTATTTAACTTACTTGAAAATTGACTGTATGGAATTGTTTTTAAGTATTTCCTATTGAGTTAGTTCATTATTTTGTCGGGCTAAAAATTAATGTTTTATAAACAAATGTTTTTCAAGTATTGTTTTCGGAACGTCGGAATTAAAGATCAAGCTTAGCAAAAATAGACGTTACTGTTTCTTATTTTATAAACTATTTACATATTAGGTGTACGTTTCGCTGTACTTTGTAGTTGACCGGTTGAGTATCGGAAATATAACTTCGGTTACCGTTGATGTTTAAATTTGTACGAAAACCGATTGTTAGAACGGGTTAAGTATTGGTTTTATATAATTTCTATAATTTTTGTACTTCGCGAGTTTTATTAATCTAGATTTATCTTAATGAATGTTTACGTTTCTCGCTTTCTTAAATTAAAAAAAATATATGGTACGAAGAAAAATATCATTAATATATTTATTAGTGTAATCGTTAATCGGGGCGAGGGTAGAATTCAGAAGTAGATAAGTATTTTTGATTCTTTTAATGTTAAAACCTTTACAGTAATTTATCCGTATCTCTGTTAATTTTAATGTAAATTCATTTTATTGTCTGAAAATGAATGCTCATTTAATAACCTATTTCAAGGAGTCAAACATGACGTAGATTGTGGCGTCAACTGTTATTAATGTGTTTATGTTAAGCGATGTTTCTTTTCATATCTGACCATCTAAATTTTGCTACAGCTTAAACTTAGAGCATTTTCTGTCTGTATAAAAGGTATTTTGATAAATGTTTAGTTTTCAAGGTTTTGCGCACGTAAATCGTTGCAGGTATTTATTGAAAAACATTTTTGAAACGAAATGGGAAAAATCCATTTTGAAAATGAATGCAGCCCGAATTTAGAGCTGTAAGCAGTTAATAAAAATTAACCCATGATCTTTCTTCTTCTTCTTGTTTGGTCATCAATCCTAAGATTGGTTGGCAGCAGTTCTCCATGTGAGTCTCTCGTTAGCTTTGCTTTTTAATTCTTCATATGAATTGCATCCAATTTCCTCCTTAATCTGTTGCACAAAATTTAATCTGGGTCTCCCTCTGTATCGTTTTCCCTCTACATAGCCCTCCATTATCACTTTAACCATGCCATCAT
>JAAAKQ030179026.1:12827-23298 GCA_010016005.3 Zanna intricata | reverse complement strand
TGTGCAAGCGAAAAAGCAGATTATACTAATGAACAGTTCTGTAGTTTTTCTAATGATTTTTCAAAGTTGATTGTTCAAATCCTAGTAAAAGTTGATTGCTTTCATGTTTACTGTTCACTATTTGAACAGATTCCAACATGCACTTAGGAATTCTATTGTGAAATTTATTTCAGTAATACCAAATTTTAATGTGATATCAATAAACAAGTCATGTTTAAGTAAATAAAAAACTTAGTTTAATCCCAAAACAATATTTAAAAAATAATGAAAAAAAAAACATTCATCTGACTTAAAACTTCCTTCACTTAATTAAAAAAAGTGTACATTGTTTGTACCCCAACTGCTCAGTAATAAAAGTGCATTATTAATACAAATAAATATTTTAATACACATATATTTTAATATAAAAAAATAATCCATAAATAGCCCCAATCTACACCAATCATAGCTCATAAATAAAAAGAGAAATATCAGAGGATTGCATTGTAGGAGATTTAGCAAAAAAAAAAAACAACTTAATAAGTTTCAATAGGATCTCCATTTCTGGCACTACAGATGTCAAATAAGAGCTGCAGCAATCCTTTGCAAAAGATACATAAATTAGGAATATTTTTTGTATACAAGCTTTCAGTTTATCCCCACAGACAAATGTTCCTTAGACTTTTTTGGAGGTCCTGAAGTGGGCAACCAAACCACCAGTCAACTATTTCAGAAACCAGGATTTAAAAGATTTTGTCCATAAAAGACTGAAAAAAATCAAAGCAACACCCTTCATTAAAATAACTCAGCCTCTTTCTCTATTGATGTGTTCAATTTGAGAAAAATATAACCTCACTAGCATAAATATTCCCTACAATAATCTACTAAGTACAACTTAAGTCTACTAAGTACAACTTACAACTTTATTGTGCAGTAATTCTATCAGACAAGACTTTCTGAAAGTACTTCTCCATCAATGTTTGGTTCTGATCAAATCCTAGTGTGATGATTAATGCATTATTTGTAGTATTTTCTTCACACAAAACTCAAGAGTAAAAAAATTCATATTTTTGATCTCACTAAGAATAAAACAAAAAAATTCAATACATTTAGGTTTTTACCCTCCTTGAACTCTTGTTTTAAGTTGAATTTTATACACATATTAACACAAAAACTTATGGAGAAAACCTTATAAAAAATAGTGAAATAGTCATAGAAATTTTTAATTCTAACCTCGTGACAAGCAAGGATTTTTTTCACTTCCAACAAAAGATAATAATTTATTCAGTATTGTATATTTTTGTCAGCCTACCTTTTTGTACTTCTGTTTACTCTCCTGAATCACAAAAAAAATGTTTAAGCCAATGAATAAACTTAAAATGAAGTAATGATTAGCAAAATTTATTAACTCTAAAAAAAAAATCTAAATTTATTTTTCAATTTTTATTAACAGGTAGAGTGATTAATAGACTAATAGATTTTAGCCATCAATTTTTCAACAAAAAATCTGCAAACTGAATTTAAAGCAACTATTTACTACTTTTTTCTTGGGTATGTATGTTCCAATAACTATTTTTTTTTCTAGACTTACCTTGATCCTGTCCCTCTAAAAAAGGAACATTGAGTTATTCATGCTGCATGTCTGCTAAGTTTAAGTTTGTGGGGCTCCTCACAGATGAATATGGTGAACACCTTAATTGTCATACTTAACGATGCAGTATGTATGTTTTGAAGCATTTTAATTTAAAAGATAAAAATAATAATGTAGTAATCAATAATACTTTATTTTCTAGTTAAAGCTATCAAAACATAATCCAGTAATTTATGCTTCAAGTGTAGGGTAAGGTGCAATAGTACATTACATTGGACATAATTAAGAAAACCTGTGATTATAAGTGTAACAGAGCTTGGAGAATTTAAAATGAAGTCCTCCCAAAACTGAATCTAAAATAACACGGGTCAAAAAAAAAAAATTTGGAACTGAGATAAAAGTAGAAGAATTACAATGTACTTTTTTTATGTTGAATCTTAAAATGAAATTGGTTTATCATCACATTCAGATTATTAATTATGATTCTTTAAAACATTGAGAAACTTCTTAAATACTGTTCAAGAAACATACATTTTAATAAAATAACATTAAAAAAACACTCTTCATTTAACTTTTGTATAAATAAAACCTAATTGTACTTATTGGGAAGCAAATAAAATAAATTGTGTTTCATCATTATTTATCTAAATAAAATAGATTTCAGAGAAAATGAATCTTATACAAGTGAAAATAAATTAAAAAGAAAAAAGACTTGAAAACATTCAGTTGTACTGGTCAAATATTTAGCAATATAATGACGAAATTAGCAACAGATGATAAAAGGATTCATATAATGAATGCAATCATTACAAAAGAAATTAAATAACAAGTACCACTGAATTATGCACAATGCAATCACACTCTAAAAATGTAGGTACCTGGTAGCCAAAAAGTTTAAGTTTAAACATTTATCAACTAGAAAATACCCACAAAAACATATTCTAATAAAAATATTCTAAATGAAAATTTAAGTACTAAAAAATGCTGAACAGCAGGACTGACTTGAAGCAAATATCTACTTTTTTTAAATCAGTAAGCTAAATATTTACAAGGAAACACGTAGATAATAAGGAAACTTTTGAAAAGGAAAACGAGCAGTAAAAAAATGAACATCAATTTTCATTCATAAAATAGTACTTCAATTCAAAAGAAATATTTTTTTCCTCAACAATTTTTATTTATTAATAAAAATGATAAATAGTCAAAATTAGTCTTAAGTTAATGTAATTTATTTAATCAATTTAACTTTCACCACTTAAACCTTCTTTACAATCTGTACTACATCTTCATCGTTTAGGATATGATCTTTTCCAACCTTTTGCGGCTGATGTTTCACTGATGAACCCCACACAAGAGCACTAAAAAGAGAAAGAAAATCAAATTTAAAAGAATAATTTATATCTGACAGAAAAAAATAAACTGCATAACTCCTCTACAACAGCTGGCTGAACTTTCTGTCCTTTGTCAGATGCTGCCTACAATTAGAAAATTATACAATTTTCGAAAAATTAATAAAAATGTAAAAAATAAAGTTCCTATCAAATTTTAAAAAATAACTTAAAAATTTGAGGTCCCGGAAATTTTAAATATTATGTGTAATATTTTTTTATTTGTAATGAATATTAACAAACTACTATGTTACTCTTAGAGAAAGTTGCTGGGTTGTTAGTTTTAAATGTATAAACATAGGCTAATAAAGGCACAATTAAATAATAAATACTTAGATAAAATATATATGTAACTATATTGTACATTTACAGATATTCAGTAGAAGTAATACAGTAATTGTTATACTGTAATCAGAAGAAATGCCAACACAATGGAGGAGTGACAGTGTCTAAGCAGTCCTGCATTCAAATACTGGTTAGGCATATCAATTTTTCAATCTATATTCCCATGTGCACAAGAGCTGCGCTTATGCTTATGTGGTGAATTAATCATAAAAAAGTTATATAGTATGTAGCAAGACTGAAAATACATTTGTAAAACAATCATTTGAAAAATTATCTATAAACATTACCAGACTTTGCAGACTCTTTTTTGGATACTTGTGAATATATACAAAGTTCCAGGATTTAAGTATATTCTTAAAAAACTGCTTACATAAAAAAGTTTTAATGTATATTTCCTTCAAAGTAGTTTACTTTGACAGTTACATACTTTTTCCAATTTTTAATCAATGAAGTTGTTGGAAACACTCCTGGGACCCATTTTGGGATATTGTAATCAACTGCTTTGTTGCATTGACAAGTCAAATTTAATTGGTGCCAAGTCAGAAGAGTAGGGTGATGCCAAGATTGTTATTAAGTGTGTGCCAGAAAATCTTTGATAAGCATCGATCAATGTGGTAGAGCACATGTCATGCAAAAGAATCATTCTTTTTTCTCATTTTTCAAGATGCTTCTTTCTTACTGAATCCCATAAATGAAAAAGAATATACATTTCCTTGTTTACTGCCTACCTATCAACAATGAATTCATAATGAACAATAGTCAGCAAATAAAAAAAAAGTCCAACATAATTTTTCTTTTGCTCGTATCCAAACTAAATTTCTGTGATATCACAAAGATGATTTTGATTTCCACACTGACTAGAGTTTTGTTGGTGAATTGTACACACCTATGTGTACCTCCTGTTACAAATCTTGTTCAAAAAGTTTTGAATTGATCAGTCTTAGTGATGAGGTCTTTTGTCAGTGTCTAATCTCCAGATAACATATTTGGAAAAATGTATAGACAAACACGTTGCACGAGTAGATCATTATGGAGAATACTATGGCAATTTCCAACTGATATTCTGACTACTGATGTAATTTCCTTGGTTTTTCTTCTACCTCAAAGAAGAGCTTCAGCACACTCATTATTTTCTTCATTTGTCAAGGTAGATGAGCTCCCAATACGAATGTCATCTTCAACATAATATGACAATCATTAAGCGTTGTTTTCTCCATTTCCGATTCTCTGTATGCTTGTTAAAGCAGAATAAATGTCTCTGATGGTGACTTTTCAAACACAATGTAAAATCTGTTATTTATGCACAGTTCAATTCCTTACATTTTTCACTGTGACGTACATGATGTAAAACTTATATATCTTTAATATATGGTTCACTTCCTTATGATTATTTTATCTAAGAAATTGAATAAAACCTTTCCTTCATACCAAATCACATTTTGGATTATTGAAAAATTCAAGTACTATAGCTGACACTATAGTGGGACCCAAATGCAGCTGAGGGAAAGCTTGGTTCAATTCCAATGGACAAACCAACTGTAACTCCCCCCAACTTCTACTCTCTGGGCCAAGTCAACTTGGCCCAGAGTATTATATGTATATATTAGTATTATATATATATATGTATATACAAGAATACATATATATATATATATATATACATCTTATAAAATATAGGTATAAAATTTTTTAACTCTAAGATCTCAAAACTATTAATAATCATTGAAATTTAGATATGCTGTAGTTGTGTATCTGGAGTTGTGAATGAGAAAATTTGATGAAGATTGGTTAAATTTTTTTGAGTTATGATAAATTTAAGATAAAAAAAGGGATCTTCTCCAGTATCTGTCACCACCAAATTAAACCATACACTTAAGCTAATGTTTCATGAAAACTACAGCACCATTTAAGTGTACTCAAATAAGCTAGATGCCAGCAAATTCAGTTTTATTTCATTTTACCAGAGGTTTTTCTAAAATATATTTTACTAATTTTTTGTATTTTAAATATTAAGCTACTTATCATTAAATTATTAAGCTAATATACATCAACTTAACAGAGCCATAGTTTTCACAAAAGCATTAATTTAAGTGCATAATTTAACACTGCACAATAGTAGAATGAAAAAAAAAATTGAAAATGTACCCAAAAATCTGTATTTTTGGCTCTTAACTCGAGTTCTTGTGAACCGATTCACTTGAAAATCAATAGTTTTAAATCACCCCACCCAATTTTGCCAAAATCAGTTAGGATTTGCATCCAGTAGAGTGGACAAAAGAATCTTATATATATATATATATATATAAATAAGAATGATGTATATATATATATATATAAGAATGTAGAAATCTGTTAAAAAATATAATGACAAATGATGACAAAATTATAATAGATTTCTTTTTAAAGTCATGGCTACCCAATGAAGTACAAAGTTACTAATTACACACAATGCACTTAACAGCTGTCAATATAAGAACTGCTGTCAGAATATAGCTCAAAATTAATAAAAAAATACTTGGAATTGTGTAAAAAAAAATCTATTAAAAAAGTCAATTATTATATATAGCTGAAGTCAAATAAATGTTAGACATGATATCTTTGCTGGTTTATTTTAAGCAGAACTGTTGATTTGAAAATTATCTCAAACTACTCATAATATAAGAATTAGTAATCAAACATTTTGTTTTGTAAATGTACATTGTTATTAGAATTATCAAAATCCATGCAGTTATTAGTCTATAGTATCCTGTTGGAGAGTAGACATCTTTTCAATGTTTGTCATTCCTGTTTCTCTCTTGCTAAAGTTTGTCAAACATTCGCAGCAAATCTCTGAATTTCATTTCTGAGACAGTCCATTTCAAATCATCCAGCTAAAAATTAAAATGAAACCAATAGGCTCACAATGTCATGAAAATTTTTTTATTTTTTCTATTTGCTACCCTTAAAATTTTATTTTGTTATCTTAAATACTTTTTAAGTTTTAATTTTCTAAATTTGTTAAAAAATATGTCCAAAATTTTATAGAAAATATTTCCGAGGCTTTTAGTGATTGTGTTTAATAAAATTCATTACTTTGACAATTTTCATCACATCACAATGGTTTTCTCACTACAGTTTTCAGAAAAATATATAGAATAAGATAAAAATGCATTTAGCAACTTATCTCTTAATTGCTGCAGCAAATGTAAGCTCAAACCTTGATTTCATAATTTTTTTGAAGAAAAACAAAACTTAAAAATACAATTTAAGATAAAAGGCATTACCCAAATTATATTTTTTTAACATAATCCTAAAAATATGATCAAGTAGGTTCTGGAAGAAAGTCTGTGGTTTTTTGACTGCCAATACAATTAATGAATTATGAAATGACTAATAAATAATTCACATTAATATGGTGCAACACAAGATCCTATAAATCAATTTATGGCTCATTTCTAAAACATAAATTACCTACTGTATTTATTTAATTTAACACATAAAACATACATAAGTTTGTGTACAACGTACATAAACTTTTTAAACATGAAGACTTGAAAGTGTACAATTTAATTTTGACTTAAGTTTTAAAGTTAACATACAACCAATTGAATAAAATCAGTGAATGAAAGAACTTACAGTCTTCTAAAAATCTTGACAAAGACTGATTTGCTGTTTATACCTGTTATGTCAATGAAATTATAGAAATGATTTTTACAATAAAACTCTTTTCAACGAACCACCAGAACTTTATTATTTATGGACTTGTGTCTGTTTTAACATCTTGTTGCAGTAATGGTTGATTGCCTTCTCAGTAAAATAATACATTCTCCTGAATGCTTTTGTGACTAGGGGGTTGACATGAAATTATGCTGCTCACAGGAATCCAGCAAACATGTTCTTTTGAGGGTCAGTGAAAAGACAGAGCAGGTTCATGGGGATGCAGAAATTTAACTTTAATGTCACCTTCATCTTCATGTTTTGATAAAACTAATCCAAAAAACCACTGGTCATCGTAAGTGCAGGCAATGTAGTGGTGCACACCAACATAAGACATCTTCACTGATGGGTTTTCTCCAAAAAAATTGAAGACTGCAGAAGTCACACTTTTGATGAAAACAAATTGCGATTGAATCTTCAGATTTTGGTTCAAAGTGGTGAAAACTAATTGTCCCAGGAACTGTTGATGAAATTATGAAATCAAAGTTTGAGCTAATATTTACTGCAGCAGATGTATGTTGCTAAATGTATTTTTACTTTATTCTGCGTATTTTCCTGAAAATTTCAGTGAAAAAAATCAATGTGATATGATGAAAATTGACAGTCTTGTTTTTTTTTACTAAATCAACATCAAAATCACTAAAAGCCTCTGAAACAACAATAACATATTTTTTAACAAATTTAAAACATTAATTACTTAAAAAGTATCTAAGAGATCAAAATAAAATTTTACGTAGTTAATAAGGGTGGCAAATAGAACAAATAAAAAAAAATTTCATGACATTCTAAGACTATGAGTTTCATGACCTGGATAATTTGATATGGACTGACCCTTCTTTATCTTATTTTCTGACAACAGCAATCTTTTATTCTCTTCCACCAAAGAGTACATAGATTTTATTATTCTACTGGTTTCTGATTTGTATCATGTCCAGCCACCAACCAATTTCAAATTTTTGTTCGGTTGCTGTATTTTTCTTTGTTCTCCTTCTTCATTAGCAGTTTCTTATACTGTCCATTCTCTTTATCTCCAATAACTACTCTCCACAGATCTCTAAAATACTCTAAATTTGTAATCTTGCTTTTTAGTATTTCAGGTCAATATCCAAAAGTCCGGAAAGACAAGACACGAAGTGTTTGTAAATTTACCTTTTTTCATACTGACATCACTTCTTTTGGTTCCTTCCAAGAACTCAAACTGAAAAGAATCATGCACTATTTTGTTCCTATCTAAACACCTCTTCTCTAATAATCTTTATCTGTTCTCCAAGTCAAAATGACCTCATGTGGGAGAAAACGGTTAACCTTTAAATATAATCATGATAACTGATCTCTTAATTAGATAGTCTGGAGTTTTAAACTATTCCTTGTTTGGATTATAAAAATTACATAAATGAGTAATCATAAAGCCTTACAGAACTTAAATTAATTCTTTATGGTGTACTGTTTACAACGGTATATTATGAAATGTTATTGTAATTCAAAAGGTAACCATGTCTAGTACAGCTAAATATTAATGATTAAACTAAATCATTTATTACATATGGATTTAATTCTGCATTGGAATTTTATTCCAACTTTATATATATGTACATATTTATTTCAATATTTCCAAATACAATCATCAAGCCATTCCAACTAGAGGGACCTATCAGATTTTAAGATATAATTAACAACTCTGCTCTATGTCTGTTAAATGATTCATTATACCATTACTTACCAGATGAAAGAATTCAGTCTAAAAACAAAATTTCAATGACAAGAAAGATTTGTTTCAAACTTTACAAACAAAATGTTAGTTTAAAGAGTATCCTCTAGTCAAGCAGTTCATAAATAATTACTGTTTTATAATTAAAGTATCATAAGGTCTTAAAAAAGAAAGCTGACTTACTATTTAAATTCCTTAGCAATAGACCTGTGTAATTTATTACAAAAATCTTCAACAGATTTTCTTTCAGAGTGTAAAACAACTGGTGATTCATAATCTGGAAGCTGTCCTTTAGGTTTAGTATATCTGAAAGTAATAATAGTTGGCATTATTTTACAAACAGTAGCTGAAACCACTTATTTCTTTACATTCATATTTTATGTTTTATTTTTTTATATCTGTTACAAGGAGTATGTGTTTTTGGTTGTATAAGTTATAGAATGATCACATCAATTTTTATAAAATAAGTATTAAACTATTCACATCACTTGCATGAGTTAATAATAAATATTCTAATAAAAATATTTAAAATTTAGTAAATCCTGACATCTCTATGCCACAGCAAAATCAATGCTTGAAAATGACTGCTCTTTTGTAAGGAACTAATGTAACAATATCTAACCTGATGGGACAGGTTGCTTTACTAACTGCAGCACATACTTTCGCTTTCTCTAATATTTGGCCCAAACCTTAGCATCTGGAACAGTAAAACCAAATTCACTGCTGGCTCCTCCAAAAGGTACACCATTAGTAACTAAAATTGCAACAAATTTTGAAAACTAGCAAACAAAAAAATTCTTAATAAAGTTTTAATAAAAAAAAAAAAATTACTTTCCCAGTTGTCAGGGGACATCAACTACTGAGGATTCCGCCTGTTTATAAAATTACAGTAATGAAAATTAAAAAAAGTATGTTCGAAGTTTATGCCTCATATGACCTAACATCTCTGAAAAAAAATTCAAATTGAAAAAATTTCACTTTTTCTATCAAGATTCTTCAAATACGGATCTCTATCCGTATTATGTATTAACATAATAATATTTTAAAAGACATTATGTTTCTCAAGGCTCAATTTAATGCTCTTCCAGGAGAAACTCCCTATAGAAGAGATAACAGTTAAAAAAAAAGTAATCCAAATATTTCGTATCAGACAGTTATAGATTTTATTAGTATGAGAACAAAAGTGGAAGTTTCTACATTACATTTTATTTAAATAATAATTAATTAATAAAATATAATAATAAAATTAAACAAAAATAATCCTGCATCCAGTATGGTTTATTTTAAGAATTCATAAAACATAGGACTATTAGAATTTTAAAATATATACTATATTTCATCATTATATAACATTTTATAGTAAGAATTTATAAAAACACTTAGTATTTATATATCCTAAGGATTGTGTACATCCTATGAACCCTGCCAAATAACAGCATAAAATGGCCATTGATTAACAGAAGGAAGAACTTTCTATTGGTCAGAGTGAGTCTGAATCTCCATATCCAGAGGAATGTTGCACACAAATTACTAGATTTTGATAAAAAAGTAGAGATATGTATATTATACATTTGATTTTATATTATTTTTTAAGAATGGTTTAATTTAATAGAAATGATCTATTACGTAGTGTAACCCTGCTATAATGCAGTTATCGGGGGACTTAGGTGATACCTGCAATACAGGCTAACCGCATATTTTTGAGAAGTAAATTTTAAATTACGAAGGGAATCAATTACCAAATAAGCAAAAAAAAAAATCAAG
>JAAAKQ030179015.1:0-12317 GCA_010016005.3 Zanna intricata | reverse complement strand
TGCACTATTTAGCTTTGCAGTTACAGACAGGTCAGTCTGATATTAGTCAGTGACCTGTTCACATCTTTAAGAATTTTGCTAATTTGTGCAGACACAAAAAAGACTTCAACCTAGAAGCAGAATGGCACTTCAAAGTTTTTTTGAAAGTTGGAAAATTCTTTGGATCATCCCATGAGCAAAATGCCTATGAAGGTGTGGGAGAAACAACAAAATGAGAAGTGGCAAAGGCAAACCCGCAAAGGCCATTAAACAGTCAGATATTTTATCTTTATCTGTTTATCCTCTGGAACTACCATAAGGTATTACTTTAGAGCATGAATGAGGATGATGTGTATGAATGTGAATGAAGTGTAGTCTTGTACAATCTCATATCAGGTTGATCACTCCTGAGAAGTGTGGTTAATTGAAACCCAACCACCAAAGAACACCGGTCTAGTGTTCAAATCCGTATAAAAATTTTTACCTTTACTAGGATTTGAACCTTAGAACTCTCGACTTCGAAGCCAGCTAATTTGCGATGTTGTGTTAACCACTAGACCAACTCGGTGGGTTAAACAGTCAGATACTAAATATTGATGAAATGTATTCATTTTGTAATCACAGGCTAAAAATATCAAGTATTTTTTGATTAAATCAGATGCGATAGCTAAGATTTTAGAAATTCTAAAAAAACACATACCTATCAAAACGCTATGAAAGAGTTGTCTTGGTACTAGAACCAACCACAAGTATGTTCCTTGATGTTACTTAACTTCAAAATTCAAGGAATATGAAAACCATCCTATGTCAATTATTGTATCACTTTCACTTAAGGAAAAAGACTATTGCTTGTGTGTATATGATCAGTGGCGGATGAGAGAAGTGGAAGATATTAGCTTCAAAAATGACGTGCAAGTTTATTTTTTTCCACCCAGCTGTACCACATACATCATTTCAAAAATCTCAACAAGACAAAGTGTGGGTACTGGACCTGTAAAGTCCTGAGAAAGTTGACATCACTTGAACTAATTACAGTGTCAGGTTGTTCTCACACAACTTCAAGAGAATTATCAGATGAGATATCATAGCTGTTGGTTAACCACACTGAAGAATAATTAAAATTTTGCGACAATTTACTTTTTCTTCAATAGTGTTTATAAAAATAAATCAATATAAAAATTAATCTTTGAAAAACAATGTAGACTACTCATTGAAATCTCAGTTTGGGTAAGTTTTACAAACATTTTTGAATCAAAATTATATTAGGTAACTGGTATTGGTTAAGTTATCATTAAATTATGACCAATCAATAGCTGAAACAAAACTATTTTAAAAATACTGAAAACATTAACTTTAACAACCCTGGAGCTAAATATAAAAAAATGTAAAGTGCAAAGAAGACAAGAGACCTTGCAGTACTTATTTAGCGAATCAAAATGGTATCGCTTTTAACAAGTTTTCCATGATTTTTGAGAGGTTATAACTTTTTTATTAGTATAATACACAAGAAAAGGTTTTATTAAACTTAATTTAATAATTAAAACAGTGTAAGTTTACAAATTTAACAAGTTTTGTCAGCCCCATCAGAGTTATTTGAAGCCAATATCTGAATTAAAAAAAAAAAAAATAGTTATCAAAAATTCATAAAAATTTAGAAAAAATATATCACAATTAACATTATATATGATAAAACTGCTAATATATATAAAAACATATAAAAAAATAATTCAAACTATGTGTGCCATACCTGCTACTTGGAAAAAATTACCAAAAGTGAAATCTCACTGTTTTTTATGTTCAAATTTATTGGTTATTTTCTCACAGAAAGAAGAAAGATTAGACTGATCTTACACCTTGAGAAAAAGTGATTAAATTACTTTTTGTTTCATCCTTCTGGGACCAATAGTTTTTTTAGTTATGATTTTTTTTTTGTAAATCCTTACATCAGAAAAATAGATGTGCATACCATGACAAAAATGGCCACCACAGGTGAACTGCTTAAATAAAAAGTTAAAAAGATGGTTTTAAGGTTCTGAAACAAGTAGGACACAAGTGGATACATTTCAATTTTTTTTTGAACTGGTCAAGCAACCAGCTTATGTTTTTTTGAGCACTTAAAATGAATAGACACTCATATTGTTACCTACATTATTTCTGAAATTAGTCCCAAATTTAAATTTCTGACACAGTGACGCACAGTAACAGACACAGTTCACTAGTATGTGGTGTACCATCAATTAGAAGTTGCAGCAAACACAAATGGACAAATCAGTTTAAGTCATCAGATATCTATGGGTAACCCTATTTGCAAATGGCAAATAAAACCTCCTTATGATAATTATTCCTAGATGAAGAGCTCCAGGGTGACAGAGTATCCTTAACTGGACAAAGTTTATTATTTATGGTAGCATTCCATTCATTCTGCCACTTACCATGAACCACATTCTTCAGAAAATAGACATCAATCGAAACAATGCGATTAGTGAAAGGAAGAAGCAAACAAGTCTCTTGCTGCACGATCAGTGCTTTCATTGCCTGAAATTCCTCTATAACTGAGAATCCAGCTAAAGCTCAGAGTTGTTGATGACAGACTGTGTATCACAGACAACAGTATGCCTGGAATACATATTATTATTGGCTTGGAAGGCATAGATGGAATCAGAACAGACAAGTACGTGTCAGAATGTTGGGCTAAGTATATTTAAGGTCTTGTTAATCACCAATAGCTCCACAATGAAAACACTTGGGATACTGGGAAGGCCAAACATGTATGTTCCATTGCCAACCATAGTCTAGAGCATTGTTTAGAGCCATATGCACTCATATAAATTACAGGATCTAGATTCATGCTATTTACATTATTAAAGGATTTGTTTCATAAGAACTGGATTTCTGTCCTATTTCTGACACTTCAAGACTAAAGCAATACTTCATGAGAGAATGCTGCCAAGGGGAGTAATAATGTTATATAACAGGAGGTACTGGAAGTAATTGTATATTTTGAGTTAAGAAAAGACACTGTGCTCTGATGCCTAGTAAAGCAGTAGATCTTGAATGTTCCTAATATCAATTAAGATATGGATTGGAAAACACCACATCAAAGGTAGGATGAGTTGGTTGTGCTTTAATGCAACATAGAAGCAGATAATTTGGTTTTGTCTATTCTAAAGGAATGGTTCATCACTACCCACTAGTAGACTTACCATAGAGCTTGAATAAAACGCATCTGTAGCCAGATAGATAAATGAATGGCTGACTGCAATGAGCATCTTTAGAGAGCAGTGGCCCATGCTGATGAATAAGCCACACAGTCATAGAATAAGCAGGAATGGACCAGAGCTTGGTAGAAGTGCAACATGCATACACAACAGCTCCCCAATGAGTATTAGATAAAAGTCACAGCATGTCTAGTATTATTAGACATTTTACCTTTAGCTCCTAAAAACAGTTTAGGTTTATCATGTTCCCCTCAAGCAGGAAAAGAAAAAGCAATTCATTTTCTCAGGAGTAAACATAATCCAGTCACTTTACATCACAATTCTAAACACGTTTTGAAGCAATCTCTTGCCAGTAGCTATAATTCTAAATGCAATATAAATTGAAAAATCATCCAGAAATAAAGAACACGTATCGGGTTTATGCATGCAGTTTGTCATACTATTTATGCCTATGCCTAACACTTAGGACACTTCAGTGTGGTATTCCTGTTAATAAACTCGAACTTGAAAGGACTGACATGGGAAACTCTCATATTATGTACCCCATTCATGCAGTCTGTTGCGAGGATTCCTCACCTCCAAGCTGTCATACACCTTTTGCATATCTAAAAATACAACAAGTAGGGAAGGCGTTTAAATGACACATTCGAGAGAAACTATGTGATCAATAGATGATCACCTAGGTAGAAACTGCATTATTCAAGGGCAATTAGGGTATTTCTCTCAAGATACCACACCAGACAACAGTTTATCATTTGCTCCATTACCTTGCATAAGGTACTGATCAAGGAGATAAGACGGTAACTTGAGGGGCTTGATTTATCTTTACCAGGTTTCAATATGGTAATCACCAACATCAATGACCAAGAATCTGGAAAAAACTGATAGAAAATATTACAGAAACAAAAAAAAAATTGTAATGCTATATATGGAATGTGAGCTAACAGAACCAAAAAAAATTGTAATGCTATATATGGAATGTGAGCTAACGTACTGGCCTTATATTATCATTTCCAAGAGATGTGTCACAAAAATTACTCAAGGCACATCTTAGCTCATCAAAAGAATAATTTAATCTCCAATAGCAAATGGCACACTTTCTACCTGCAACTTATATGTGATAAACTCATGCAATGTGATGACGTGAGTGAAACTGCCGTAATCATATTTCCAAATGTGTCCGCCACATCTACTATCACTACAAGGAAGCTGTTGTTTTCTAGTCCAATCAGCTGCGAAGAATGTCATGATCCACATATGGTTCAAACATTTCTCCCAACAACCGATGATGGAGCTGTCCAAGAAATGGTATTGCATAATTCAGCCATGTTTTCTGTCTAGCATACTAAAATACTCAATGGCAACTTGCTAGCTTACCATTAGGCTTTGCTCTTTACAAAACTTCAAAACAATGGCAAACCCAATTTATAGAATATATATACTTTTTTTTGTAATCCAAGTTATACCTGAACTTTGGGAGGAAACTGCCAAAAGTGTAGTCACACCAAGTGTTGTACGACCTGGTACAGAATCCACATCCATCCAGAATGAAACCCAAGATATTACAACAATTAATATAGTTGGTAAATAACTTTGAACAAGGTGAAAGCCAACAGATCGACTTAAATGAAATTCTGCCACCAAACAACTATAATTACCTAAAAAAAGAAAAACACAAATGCTAATATTAAAATAACCATAGATCATCATTCATGGTATTTGCATGGTACCATATGTACAAGATTTTAAATAACCGTTTTCTTTATTAAATTCTAGAATGAACAGTACACACAGTAAATAATTTTATTATATAATTTTTTTTTTTTTTTAAATAAAATAGAGGCATAAATAAAAAATAGTACACTCTCCAAAATTTTTTATAAACAAAAATAAAATTATTATTGTATCTAAATTATTGCTACAACCAAAAAAATGAAATTCTTGTGGATTTTTTATTTGTTCTCAGGTCACCTGCATTGAAAAATACTGAAGTAGTTAGAAAATTCTCTATGTATTCTTTGTCTAAGTACTTAGCATTAATTTTGATATGTAATTTACAAAAATTGAATCTAAAAATGTAAATTTTGGTATTAAGAGATTTGGTTTTGTTGCCTTTTATAAAAATTGTATTTATGCTTATTATTTTTCCTGAAAATAACATAACTGGAAATGTTTCCCTTCAGAGAGGCCAAAAATAAAGATCTCTGAAGGAGGACTGCAGCTTTTCATTCATGCTGAAGATATTAAATAATTGATAATAAGCCTGGGCAATAAAATAAACTTGAAGCCCATGTATTTGGATTTAAGTATTTCATAGCTGAAAGTAATTGAAAACTAAGCATTAGATTAATGCACCTTTTGCATCTAAAACAATGCATTATTAGTACTGGTGTCTTTGTACATAACAATCATATTTAAGTTGACCTTAAACAAGAGTCAATTATTTTCAAGAAAACTTTATTTATTAAACTGATATTTTCAATATTCAACAGCTTTTAATTAAGACATTTAATGCATATATTTTAAAATTCAAGGAACATATTTGTAGATGTATATAATTAATATTCAGTTAGGCGTCAATAACAAACCACCTAAATTCATAAGTTGAAAAATATTTTTCTGCAACAAATCCTTTTTCATGCATCTACTTACTTACTGAAATACTTATCTAATCTAAAAATGTATCTTATTTAGAATAAAGACTTTAAAGAAGAATACTTTATTCTTCTATCTGGATACTGATGTTAGTTAGGAGTGGCAAAAAGATTTTTAGATGTTAGTATACACCGACCATTAAGAAACAATAAACATGATGTCATTGCTACTAGAACATTTCCTAGATATGGTGGAAAAACTTAATGTATGATCTTGAACAAATAAAATAAGTACAAAATACAATTGACTACCTGGTTGTAGTTAAACATTAGTGCTGCATTTGGTATGCAGACTGCTACTTACCATTTCTATAGGTTTTTCTAAAGGTAACTGTAATAGGCACAGATATTCTCAGTAAAAATGAGCAAGTACACTCATAAAATTGTGCTTGTTTTCTAAAATATTCTGCTCATATTATATTATTTGGGAATAGAAATGAATAAGTACAGCAAAAACTGATTTTATGTACATAAAGCTATAAACTATCAACAATAATACATATTACTATCATTATACAAAGACCCAAAATATATCACAGCTGGGAGCTTTAATGTTATTTAGAAGATAATTGCCATTAGACGTTTGTAATAATTTTATAAATATTTTGTCATAATTTTAATTAATTTAATAGTACAGGAATATATATATATATATATATATATATTTGACCACAAAAGAACTGAACTTGAAAGCAAGTCCCAATTAAAATCTGAACACCATAGCTATTATTTTGTGGCAATGTGTATCATTTAACTACACTCGCACAACCAGTAAGATGCTTTGGTTCATAGTTTTCTATTTTACACAATTGATAGGTAATTTCTTTTTTATCATTGGAAAAGTACACCCATGCATTCCTGACATGATCTAATATAATTTATAGCATGTACAAATTTGAATATATATAATTTATTTATTTATTTATACCCACAGTTGAAGTTTCATATGTATTTCTATATAGCCGAAGTTTCGTTTCTATCATTACACTGTTGAAGTTTATTTATAGTTTGGTGGTTAAGTTAAATATAACAACTTTTGATAAAAACTGGATGATACTGACTTATTCAAATAGAAAATACAAGAAAGAAAGAGAATTTAAATAAAATCAATACATAAAAAATAATTTGGTAATAAAATTTAAAATAAAAAAACCTCAGAGAGAGAAAGAGGAATACAAGTAGAAAGGAAAAAATTAGTTGAAAGAGTTTGTATGCATGACATTAACTAATAGCATATGAAAGAACTGGATTAAGAAGGATTAACGTTGAGATATAAAATGATGACAGATAAAATAGAAAAAAAGATGAATTAAAACGAAGTAGGAAAAAAATTTGAATACAATTTGTCATGTACGTACAAAGCATATTTAATATAATAGACTTTTTGACATGAGTTAATTTGAATTTTAAATAATGACACTAATTAAAAGAATTAATACTAATTAAAAGAATATCTCATCACTAATTAAGAGAATTAAATTTATAATTAACTTGTAATATATACTAAACAGAGAAATATAATAAGAATGGAAGCATCACTAACAACTCTTATCACTACTTATCTCATTAAAAAACACTATTTATTAATAAAGTGCTTATAAAAGAAAGAAATTTTAAGAACTTACCAATTTGGAATGTTTCCTGACAATCTGAAGGTATAATTTCAGTTATTTCGAACTGAGGCATACGTAAACCATTGGCCATAATTACTGGATTAAGTGTTTTCCATTCTAATCTTAATTCCTCAGTAGTCTTTGAAACTAAAATCAAACATGTTGATGAGATCAAATTTTTTAAAGCCAGTCTATTTTTACTGATTGAGGTGATTTAAAACATGTAATTTCTACATATGTACTACTAACTACAATTTGTCTACTTTTTCCTATCAGCTGAACCTATACACTTGTATGAATAACACAAAATAATCTATTAAAATACACACAGAAATACTAAAATTTAGTTTACATATTAAATATTTTAAATTGATGTTTCATATATCTTCATTATCTACTAAGAAATACCAACCAATCAGTCTTGGAAAGTTTCAACTGGAAATAACTTAAAAAAAAAAAAACTTTAAAGAATGAAGATACATATAGAAATAAAATTACTCAATAACTTATATATATTTTTTTTGTATACATACATCTGTACCATGGAATGATTGGGTAAGCAACAGAATTTCCATTACAGAGATGATACAAATTCATGCTGGTGATAGACATGGAGGTAGGAACATCTGATACAGATGTAACTCTAAATAAAACCATCTAGGGAGTTACCTAGAATCAGACAGTTTTAATGATTCTATTAAAAATTAAACTCTGAAATGAGAGGGATAGTACTGCAAAGAATTAATTATGATTTACTATAATTTTCAGTTAAATATTTAATCATTTTAACCATAGTATAATAAAGTAAAGTTAAAAAAATTAACTTCAGGAAGTGATGATTTATTTTAAATTAACTACTCTCACTGGATTGGAATGAGATGCACTTTGGTTGGACCTATATAAAAATTCATTATCATCATGTGTCTGTGCTTACTTAATAAGAGAATTGTTCATAAAATCATACTCTGAACACAGTAGATAAAAAATGAAGTACATTATTATAGTTCTAATACCAGCAGTTGGATAACAAAATCTAAAAATGAATCAACCTAGAAAAAAAGAAGAAATTTGATTATATGGTTTTGTTAAATCTTGTAAAAATTAAAAAAAAAAAAAAAAACAAAAAAAAACATAATTGGCACAAAATGTGTACAACAATAACAATATGATTTAAGATAAAGTAAATATTATAAGGAATCAAAAAAATTAACATTATATTATTATAAATATAAAACAAACTTAGATGACAGGACAACTTAGTTAAAAACTGTAACATACTATACATTTTAAATACTATCATAAATTGAACGTAAAATAATATTTCTAAATAGGGAGAAAAAAATTCATAAGATAATCAATCAAAATTTAAAAAGTGAAATCCAATCAATTAAAACTTCAGCAATCAGATTCACAGGACAAGGTTACACATGCAGATTACCAGAGGTGCACTTTATGGCATACACTTTGACTTAGATGAATTTTGCCAAATGCAAAATTTCAAACAGAAAATACTGTCACATATTCACGGTATGACAAGGATTTTGAGAAACTAACAAATGTATTTTTTTCATAGAAAAACATATTTTGTATATTTTTTCATTGAAAGTGCTACTATGTGGTAATACAAAATTAACATACCCTAACAAAGTATAGTATATATATATATATACATACATTTGATGTTACAGTTAGAAAATAAAAGTAAAAACTAGTCTACTCAAAAAACTGTTAAACAACTTTTAATAGATTTAGCAAAAATTACAAAAAAAAAAAAGAAGAAATAAATTGAAGTTAAATTATAAAAGCATATAACTATATAAATTTTTATCTAACAGTGTTAGTAGTGTCCCTCAACATTGTATAAATAGTTTTAAATACTTTCCCTTCACAAAATATTGTAAAACCTATTTAGAAGTCAATGGAAATAAGGTCTCTTCTTGACAACTAAAAAACTGATGGAAGTGACCTAGTTTCAGAGGAGTTTCACTGACTGAATAAGTCTGTCAAGTTGAGAAAATATCTTCTTTATGTTAATTAAACAATTTTTTTTTTAAACTAAATAACAGTTTTAAAACTTTTTTATAAGTTTAATCTATACTTTATTGACAACCCTCTTCTACAGATCAGTCACAAAACAGGGATGGGTAAACTGTTTGAAACACCTTAATAAAATTTTAAACAAAAATTATCAGATTTTTTTGTTGTTTCTCTTCACCAAAGCAAAAAACAAGAATTTTTAAAAATATTTTATTTAGAATATAAGAAATTACAATACTTTAATTAACATTTAGAATGTTGTGTAATATATTATTAACATATGTTATAAATTCACTAAACTTGTGTAAACTTTATTTATGTAAGCTTCAATGCTCAGATGAAAAATTTATTGTGAAAATATAGAATGGAAATTTTTTAGTATATGAAAAATGCCCAGATTGATTAGCATTTGAACCCAAGACCTTCCAGATGAATAACTTAAGTCTTAAAATTACAGAGGCTGGCAAACTATTTAGAAATAATAAATAATTTCTTCTTTTTTTTTTAAATTATGTCCAAACTGTATCCTAGCATATCAATAAAAGGTGATTTCACACACATAAAACCAATAATCAATGTATATGGTTATAGTGCATATTGGTTACAATGTATATTGTTATAACATAAGTACAAAGTGTTCTTATCACAATTTTCATTCAGAAAATAAGAAATGCTATAGCATTTTAAAGTTTTATTCAAAGTATGATTGTTTATTTTTATATCAGCCAAATTTACTGTTATTCAAGAACTAATGATGCCTGAATAACTGATTAATCTACTCTCCAATTTTTATTTTTTTATTTTTTAATACTTACTCTATTAAAATTAATATTTAAATAGAATAAAAATTTAAAATATTTTTATTAATAATTCCAATACACTTATTTTTAGATACAAAACAATAATTCCAATGTATTAAAAAAATGTGTAAATATGAAATTAAATCTAATTACTTAAACTTGTGTAACCTGAAAAGCATTTGTTGTACTAAAATCTATATCAGAGAAATGTGTACAACAATATATATATAACCAATATCAGATAACAATATGTATAACAATATATAATATAACCTATATCAGAGAAAAGAAAAAAAAAAAATAATAATGATATCATGAAAAAAAAATTACATTGCACATCAATAAACAGAATTTACTGATCAATAAATTACAGAATTTACCAAAGCAGCAAATCATTTTTTATTTCAATAACTTTTTTGTACTACTTCTTCCTGGCATTAAATAATAATACAGAAAAATTAAAATTCACTTACTCTATAGTAAATATTTTAGAAAATAAAAAGATAAACTACTACTTACAACTTGCAATTTCCATTGTACAAATTTGATTATCCAGAGGAAATTTTGATAGATCCATCATGCAAGAGAAAGATAATTTTAATCTGCAATAATAAGTTAAATAATAAAATACAAATGTAAATGTTTTACTGCAATTAAAATTACATATTATCAAGTGTTAAAAAGTTATTCTTAACTCTAAACATTTGAAAAATAAACTGAATAAATTTTATAAATCAATAATTTTTGATGATGACTTACTTCAAAAAGTTTTTAGTAACTCTTCTAATTATGTTTAGTGATTAGTACTGTTGAAACAGATATTATTAGTGGTGTTGTTTTTTCTTTTTAATTAAGCAGGCACATATTTAAAATAAGAGTAAAAAATATATTGGTTTGAATAGTATCTCTTCATTTACTACACGGTTTTTTTTATATTTATATATGTCGTAATGTTCAAATATATAAAGATGTAACCCCTTTTGGTGTATGTTATGTATAGAATATTAATGTAGCTGTCAATATACATGTGTTTGTGATTTGTATGAAATAGTTGGCAAATGTTGTATATGTTACTGTGGAGGGCTTTCAAGCGATCATTGAATCTTTGATTGACACTACATCATGCTTGACCAAAGCAGAGTGTCATTCAGTTAGAACAACAATAGATTACAGACATACCTTGAAATTGCATAAATAAATTCATACAAATACAAAGTCAAAATACAAGACAATGTAAAATGCCAAATAAAACAAATTTAAATCCATCAAAATGTTTTCATAAAAGCATCTTCTATCTTTTGAAACTCGTATAGTTACAAAATAATAATAAAAATTCCAAATAAATAACATTAATATAGTTAAAAATCAAACGAACACAACAGTTATTATTGGCGCTAGCTAATCCATTAATAGTATGATTCTAGATTATATTCAATAAAATAACACCACAGAACTTAGATAGAACCAACCAACAAATTACAAACCACAATTAACAAATCTGAAACTTTATATACCTAACACACAAAAGATTAATTAAAACAAAAATCATCCAGTAGCCCCTAACCTTTCAAATCTCTGCAGAACCCAAAAGTATAGTGTAGCCTTTCATAAATTAGCAAAACATCCCTGCCTATTAACTTACTCAACACATGATTAAGGTTATCAAAGAATATACAGAGTGTATCAAAACTGCACGGCAATCTGTTGGAAACGGATTCTATATCTAAAAATAAGAAAAAATTTTTCCAATAAACATATGCCTGAAAACGTTTTGTTAGCGAGTTAACGAGCGAAAGATTTCGCCCGGTTTTCAGTTCCCCCCGTTAAATAACACGTCACCGAAATTTTGGGAACCCAAATTTAGCGGTAAATGTTATGGTTTCTTATGTTTTATAGCCTGAGGAATTCAATAAAATTAGTCCCAACACTGTATTCTTTACGGCTTTTGAGAAAAATAGTAAAAACCGCAAAAAATCGAAGACGAAAATTGCACTTTTCTAGGCAATTTTCTAGTTT
>JAAAKQ030178993.1:0-12317 GCA_010016005.3 Zanna intricata | reverse complement strand
TTGTACGTGTTAAGAGTCTTTTATGCGTAATCCTATGAAATCCTTTGGAAGGCTAGCCGCGAATCAGCAGTTCCAGTAACGTCTGTGTGAAGATTTTAAGGAAACTCTTACAATTGCGTTCATATCTTTTATAGCTGTTACAAGCTTTAAAGCATACAGATTTATGTTTTGCTTGCTAGATGCGCAAATGAAACGATGCATCATGACAATAAAGACTTTCTTTATATTGTCGTACTTGGTGACGAATCAACATTTCATGTTAATCGAAAAGTAAACACTCATAATGTGCGTATTTGGGGATCAGAAAATTCTAACGAAATATTGCAGTGTGAACGAGACTCCCCAAGACTGAATGTTTTTTTTTATCCCATACTACGATGGCCAAGTTTACGGGCTGTTCTTTTCCGCAGAAGCAAGTGTGTCTGGAAAGAACTACCTTGATATGCTACAATTATGGCTCTTTCCTCAACTAGAATACGAACCACATAACTTCATTTGGTTTATCTTGGTAAAAAAATGATCCGCCTCTTCACTGGCATAACGCTGAACGAGGTCGGTTGAATGAAATTCTCCCCGACCGCTGGATAGGTCACCGAGGACCAGATGACAGGGTTGGTTTGCCGTGGCCTCCCCGATCTGTCACCTCGTGCAATTTTTTTCTTTGGGGGTTTATAAAGGATCAAGTGTACAGTACGTACCACCGGAGCCGGCCTCCGTGGCGCGAGTGGTAGCGTCTCGGCCTTTTATCTGGAGGTCCCGGGTTCGAATCCCGGTCAGGCATGGAGTTTCACACACGCTACAAATCATTCATTTCATCCTCTGAAGCAATACCTAACGATGGTTCCGGAAATTAAAAAAGAAAAAAATGTACGTACCACCATTACCGGCTGACCTATCCAATTTGAGACATAGGATCGAAGCAGCTGTCGCACCAATTACTCCAGACTGGCTTTTATGATTGATTAACTCCTATCGGCTGGATGTGTACCGTGTGACGAATGGTGCTCACATCAAACACTTGCAGGAAAAACTGTTTGAGTTGGTCTTTCATTTCATGTATAATTAATGTAAGTAAAACTTAGTAAATACTACATAACTTTAAAACCTCGATATTCAGTTTACACGTGATGGTGTGCAAAATATCCTTCCTTCAGATCGTATGTGAATGTGAAACGGTATAATAGTGATGATTAGGTATTTTAAATTTAACAGCGGTCGTAATTTTAAAACAAACATCCCCTCGTAAAATTTTAGCCACTTATCAGATAACTTTTGTTTCAAATAGATAGATTATAACCAACTTTATTTCCTCAAATTCTAGGTTATTTTCAGAGCTCGTAAAATTTTAGCCACTTATCAGATAACTTTTATTTTAAATTGATAAATTATAACCTACTTTATTTCTTCAAATTCTAGGTTATTTTCAGAGCTTGTAATTTCATGTACATTTTTCAGTTAAATGTAAATTTTGTGATTTTTGACACATGTTTAGTTTGTTTTCTAGAAACAATATATTCGTGTGTATGTGTGCCTTGTATATACAGTTGTCACAATTAGTTCTGCAAGTTCAACTGCAGTATTTTGTTTATTTTTATGCACTAATAACCTTATAATGTTGTTAATAGGTTTGTACGCTAAAGGATAATTCTATAGACGGTAATAATTCAAAACAATTTTCATCAAATACATTAAATATTTAATTGGTATGTATTTTTAAATATGTATTTATGTACTTAAAATATTAAATACTTAGAAGAAGGTTCGAATAGAACTTCTGGGCTTCTTTTAATGTTATTATTTAATGGTTTTTTCTGGGATTAATTTTAAGATTTATTTTATTTATGTTTAATTTTTTTTTATTTACTTAGTCGATGTAATGTTTTGTGTGTTGATATTTTTTTCTCTACTTTTAATGTTTTCTAAATCCTTATTCAGAAGGCATATTTTACATTTCCGTTAGTATACGTATAAGCCCCGTTAATCATAACATAATAAGCGTTTAGTCGATGATAAATAATTGCAATTAAATGATCTTGAAACGGTAACTTGGCGTGACCGATGTTAAATTTAAAATACCGTACACTCGTAATTACATCGCTCCACGACCAGAGACGTGACGGGAGAAGGGAGTTTTATATGCGATTGCTATGTGCCATAGGTAACTTATAAATAACCGTGCGCGGATCATTCGAATCCAAAAGTGCTATCATAAGATAAGATGGACCGTCCTTGCTTATTCGTAGATGTTTTTGTTAAATCGTTAATTCTGATCGCGAGTTACTACAGCAAGACATCGATAATATTCATAAACGGTACGATGAAGATCATCTTGAAATTAAATGTGTTTTTACTTCTCTCACGCGTCAGTTTAATCCTGTGATCTTTCCTTATAATTCAGGCAGAAATGTACACGATCGTGTGGATTCAACTTTCAGATATTTAAGAATATCGGCATCGTTTTGGTTCAGGATTTGGCTTTAGATCTTACGCGTGGTACTTGTATAGTAAGTGCAGTCCGATATTATTCTTTCTCTTGAGAAGTTGTTATTTACTTAACGAAGAGCGATCGACATATGTATCGATTTTTTCCTTTATTTCTACAATAAGTTAATTTGTTCATGTTTTGAATAGAGAATGCCTACCTCAAATCCTCACGTCCAATTGATGTCCTATACCTAGAGAGAAACTAGAAGAAAAATTCTGAGAATGTCTTAAAAGATTCAGATTTCCTTTAAATAATTCAACATGTATTTTTGGGTTAGAATCAGTAGACTGTCGTAGAGATGGTTTTTCGATATAAATCTGAGTAATTACACAGAAAAACTTAATAAATTCATTAAACGGTAAAATAGATTATATTTATTAATAATTTAAACACTTAGGTTCTGCGGTCTTCAAAAGCTGGTTTCAGCTTGTTATCTTCATAGCTAATAGCTATGATCCGCCCAATAGGAAACCTACATTTTTACACACAAGATAAGAATAGAAAATTCCTTTTCAAAGGTTATTCATCTTTCTCTAATGAGTTTAGAGACAAATGTTTTCACTTTAGTAAACATTAAGGAGATCACTTTTAGTAAACATATAAGGTAGCTGTATCTTAAACAGAATCAGAATATATGCATACCTGTAATCGATATCATTTAGTTTTTTCGATTACCATATTATTATTTCTTTTTTTTTTTTTCATTTTACTAGACGGCGTATATTTTTAAAACGGTTAGGACTTTGGCCTTTTTGTTTTCAGTTATAGAATAAAGTAAGTAAATGAATTTCAAAATTATTTTCCTTTATAACGTAGCCTTTTTTTTTTTTAAATCTTCTAAGAAAGATGGTCGTCAGTATTTTGGAAAAATGCAAAGCGATCACAGTATTTCATTTTAATCTAAGCAGTTTGATGATTTTCCGGTATAAATGTTATTGAATTGTTCCTGTTTACTTGTTTAATTACCGCATAAATCATATATGCGAGTATAATATTTATATAGTTCTAATTATATCCATCTCTTAAGTCCACGAATCGGAGTGTATTTTCATTTGTTTATCGGTTATCTTATTTCATTAATTCCTGAATTACATTTAAATGTTTACAAGTAATATATTTCGAAAGTTTTCGTTTATGAAAGTTTTCGATATTTTCTTTTTTCAAAAAAAAGTACATTTTTTTCTGAGTAACTGTTATACATATAATGAAAATAAACATCTAATTAACCGATTTACTTACGTATGGTATACTTTTTATCTAATCTGTTTTTCAACAACTCAAAACTTATGAAGACAATTTCAAATAAATTTAATTTCTGCTTCCTTTTGTATGAAATCAACAAGAAAATCGTTTAAATAGTCACGCTGAATGAATCCAATGTACCAGATTTATTATAAGTTGATAAACAAACGATGATTAAGAATTTTTGTTTATTTACCTTTGTTAACAGTAAACAGATAACTATGCGTACACAATCATCGAGTTGCTTTTATCGGCTATTTTTAATAAATCTGTACACTTTCTAAAATTCATCTGCCAGATAGATATTCAAATACACTGTAATGCTTTTTCCATTAAAATTTTACAATCGATTAAAATAAATAATGAATAGTAAAAAAGTAAAGCGGAACTGCACTTCTATTTTTTAATAGGTTTACAATACCTGATTTGAGATGCTTTCTTTAATGCCAATTTTTAAAAATAATAAAATCAAATATAAACAACAAAAATAAATAATTTAAAAATATTTTAGAGTTTCTAAATAAAAATAAAAGAAAATAGCGATAACAAATAAAAAAAAAATTAAAGAAGCCCTTTTGTGTTGACGGTTCACTTTTACTAAAAAATACAAATCGAATGAAAAACTGCTGATCATTCTGACTTACTGAAGCGAAAAGATTACATATGTAACACAAAATAAATTTAAAACTTACCGCATCGCTGTGAATCGTTATTCGTTTTAAGTATTCTACTCACAAGGATTAAGAGTACTCGAAGCTAGCTTAAATAAAATGATCCTGATAACAGTAATGTTTGTGATTATACTGATCCTTGAAAAATTAAGAAAATAAAAGGAAACAAGTCCGGTTTAAATTTTCAAATAACCAACAGAAATAAAACTATAAAAGATTCTAATATCTAATATTAATAAGTAAGCAGCGATGAATTGAAGGACCTGTCACCGTGTCAGGAACTTCTACGGTTATGAACATGCTCAAAAATGTGCATAACTTTTTTAGTGTAAAATGTACTTTCTATTAAATAAATAAATATCAATAAACTAGCAAATACCAAAAATGAATTTTATTGTTGTTATCGATGCTATTATTATAGCTGTTGACAAACGATTAAGATCAGTGGTCATGCACTACCTATTACTCTATAATAAAAGCAAGAAAGCACACTATGATATGTAATAGAACACAATACCCGTGATACGACACGAAGACTTTGAGCGCCCCATGATCTTCCAGATGAGTGAAATCCGGGCAAAAAAATTAATCTAAAGCTACATAAAAAAGTAATTTTTTTCACATTATAGCTTTTTTACACATAACTGCGATAAAAATTAATTTAATTTACACTTAAATATCCATTACAAAATAGAATCGATTATACTTTTTCATTTAAAACTAAATTGGTCTCTTTTAAGGTACAAATAATAGCCATAGATTCGGTCTATACGTTCTTTCCTTATATATTAAATTGTCGTAATTCCAACAAAATAACAACCGATGATGTTTTACATTTTAACACGTGTCTGATCGCTTGTCATTTGAAGTAAACTTATCGATAGACGATGTAAAAAAGGATTATGTGCTAGAGATCAAAAGCACCTTTTGAGAGCGTTAATTGAAGAATATAACTTCAAAAATGTGCGTATTATGATAAATAAATGTTAAGTAAATTTTATTAGTTTTTATTCCAGTTTTACAACAATTAAAAAATTGAATTAAAAACTCGTCAAGAGTAGCGAATTTAATTGCAGGGAATATTCATCGCGATATACTTTCAAGTGAGTAAATAATTTTTAATTACGTTTTGAACTACAAGATAAACTTTGAGACAATAAAATGAGACATAATTACAAAAAAAAATTAACCAATAAAATTATAATATTTTCAATAAACAAGTGATTTTAAGATTTTTCTTTTTGTTAAAAACTTTGATTGTATTTTTTCCGTCTAGAAACACCTTATTCCTTTTATTTCCCTGGGATGAATATTTTCCCGTTCTTATGTATTACAAGTCGATCCTGAAAATAACTCTTACCGATATAAAATATCCTTTGATATTATAGCTGTATTGACGATGCAAAATGAAATTTTTAAATAATACTCTTTCACACCTTTACACCTAATGACTTAAGATTATTTGTTTGATTTTTATGGGAGTTCTAATTACAGGACTGTTAAATTCCGACCCACAAAACATCGATCGACCATCACTATTTGTACCACATTATATTAGTACTTCGGGATTTATGTTTTAAATGGGACATTGTAACAATTTTTAGGTCCTTTAGGGTGGGTGACATCTACCTACCTACTAAAAAGAGGTTTAGCTGAATGGTCGACCTTTAAATAAGGAATTCGGAATATAAATGCAACTAATTATTTTCCGCACGAAAACAAACCTACGATTTCAAAATTTACATTTTCAAAAATTATATGATGCGTATGATTTTATCAGATATATTTACGAAAATTTCGATTGCAGTATGCGATAAAAGACTTCAAGCGGCATTTCTCATATACACACTGTGCAGCCGCTTGAAATTTTTAGGCCGGATCTAAGAATAAGTAAAACATTGCCGGACCTAAAAATTAGAAGAAACATTGTAATTTACAGCAAATAATAGTATAATAGGAATTCAAAATTAGAGGAGATAAATGTTTGATTTCGCATAATTATTTACTGATAAAGTCCTTACACATATTCATTTTGTCATCTTTCGTAGGATATGAACTTTTTGTCTCGCTAATTTAATAGTTATCGTTCTGAATTCCTATTCGAAATTGTTGAAATAAATTTCAGTGAATGATTCATCGCTATAAGGAGAAATATAGAATTTAATAAATTATTACACTACATTAAGGGTGCACAGCCGAAGAAGCAATAAAACTGCGGGTTAACAAATTATAATAATAATAATAATACCCTTCGATATCGTATTCATAAAAATTAAAGAACGTAAAAGCTATGGAAAAAAGATTTAAAGAAAAAATCATAACTATTTTTCTTTCGGTAATACTGTTTTTCTACTTCTTTTATATAACGTTTAAAAGTTATTTTTAAATATAAGGAGTAGATATTGTATGTAACTAACATATTTCTTTTAATATTAATTTTAAATCGACTGAAAGGAGGTGGCACCGATATTTTAACTTCGTTAATTTACGGGAACCAGGATCTAGTTAAGTATAGTTTCCACTTTTCAGCGATGTCCTCGCTTCACATCCATTAATTTTTTTAAAAACACTATTTCCCAAATCACTCGTGCTGGAACAGTCAGAACTTAAGAGAATATGTTACCGTAGAGGTTAGGACAGATTAAAGGTAGAGTACTGCTTTCCTTCCGTGGTTTTTTAATCCGAGGGATTTTGGTTTGTATCTGGATCTAGTAATTTAAAACTTCTGATTTAAAGGCCAGCATTTTTGTCAATTAAAGTCGGGATCAGATCTGCCGTGTATACTTCGGCTGTATAAAAGGCACCCTGTACTTTTCCGTGCACTAGATCCTTTAGTTCCGGGGATAAATATAATTTAACTTTATATCCGGATGAGTCATACCACCTTAAATTTAATATTTTTATAATAAATAAGGACGATAAAATATAAACACATAGCTTATTAATTACTCTGCTGTAAATAGAAAGAAAAAAAAGAAAAATCGATCGTTTATTAATTTTTAAAGTATTTTCTTCATTATCCGATAAAGCTATTTAAAAATTAAATATACTATTCGAGTGCCATTTTGAAAATAATACTACGTATAAATTTAATAGTGTTTTTATTTTGGATTTTGCCGAATTCGCCATTGCTTTTTATTTAAATTATATTAAAAATTATTCGTGATAATTTTCTGATTTTAAACTAAGAAAGAATATTTTTTAATTTAACTAATTAAAAATTTTAATCAAACGGTCTATTATTCTACTTACTATTTTCCTTTTTCTCAGCCAATTTATTCCGCATCTTTAAGGTCTGCCCAGCTCCCACTGAAGACACAGAACCTGGAGCCTTACTTTTGTTGTCACTCACTTTTACTGAACCTGAACTACATTTAGTTCGTGAAGGAGCTGTGGTTGCTAGGGTGGCTAGAAGAGAATACACATATGATAATAAGCTAACTAGCGCATTCCATACAGATGTCCTGTCAACAACAACACTTTTCATGCATGGATATTTAATTTTCAGTAACAGTATGTGTCCTGATGCAACTACCTGATATGAATCTAAAAAAAAAAACTAAATTTATATTTATCAAATAAATAAAGAATAAATTTATTTCCGTTCGGATAGATTTTACCAATTTTCAATTTTGAAGCGATCGTTATAACAGTATCTACGATACTAAAGTTCGTATAAATACAACAGGATTAATTTTAAAATGAAAGTCAAGACCTCCTAAAAATATTAGGACCTAAACTGAACAACAAATAAGAGTAAAAATTAGCATTACACATACATACATACACATTTTATTTAATATATAGTTTCCTGTGTGTGTGTGTGTGTGTGTTTGTGTGTGTGTGTGTGTGTTTGTGTTGTAGGGTCGGATGTGTGTACTCCATGCCTATGTGTTTGTTTAGGCATCATCATCGACCGATGTACATTTACTGATGGAGTTCTATGAAAAATATTACAGCTTATGAATTAAACTAATGGGCAAAAAATAAAAGGTTTACTGCAAAGAAACAAGAGGTTTCGGGGTTTCTGTTGAAATATTACGTTAAAAATGAGTTCAATCGCCTCGTGAAATTACTGCGTATGAATTGTTTAAAGGTTTTGGAGTTCATGTTACAGGAAAAAAAACAGTAAAAAGGACCAGAATGTAGTTAATGAAATATTCTTATAAAGATTTGATATCCTTTCGAGTTAGATATTTATTCATTTCCCCCTTCATCTAATGTCGTACAGGAAGATATTAATGATCACCACCAATCTGCAAATAACTTTAAAATTATTTTTCTTTTTTCTTAACCGTCTACTTTTAGAACGCAATAAACATAACCGTTTCTTTTTCTTTTTTTAATTTTAATTAGTACTTATCACACTCATTAACTAATTACTGACTGCTAACAGAATTCAAATGACAGTCCGGAGGAAAACAGTAATCAAGTTTAGTTAAAAATGGAACCGGCTAGAGCAATCTACATTTTATTTTCATTTTTAATTCGTTTATTTCAGAACGCTCCTAATATCTGTGTTACCATCGATCAAGAAATTTGATTTTTAAAATTAATATTAATATACCTGTAGAAAGACCGCCACGATATGATTCTATTAAAGACTGTGTCCAACATATGGATAATTTTATGCAGAAAACGCGGAAGAGAAATCGAGCGAGATAGTTCGGTTACGCACATATATTTGTGTTAATGTATACGTACGATAAATGATCGTCAAAACGATGTAAATGAGCATAATTTCTTATTCGGTTTGTATTCCAAGCCTTGAAGATTTTGATAGATCAGAGAAAAAATATAATTCAGATATTTTAAGGAAAAAATGAGTAAGAAGCAGGCGGCAAAGTTAGAATTAAAATGAACTAAAGAGAAAAGAAGTTCAGTGCGATAACTTACAAAAATAACTTCCGTCCAATTAAATATTATATCCGGTCTAATAAGAGAATTTTATAAAAGATAAATGATGTTTAATAATAGAGTCTAAGTAAATCTAACGAGTAATTTTGAAGATGTTTTACTCGAAGTCGAGTGCGCATAATATTCAATTATACTAATGTTATCTAAAGTCTGGTTCTGGCCGTTCAAGTATCTCTCTCTCTCTCTCTCTCACTCTCTCTCACTCACTCACTCTCTCACTCGCTCTCTCTCTCTCTCTGTCTTATTGAAATGGGATATTGGCTCTTGTCATAGCAACACATACATCTGACACAGTGTCAGAAAAACTGTCATGTTCGTAGTATGTAACAACCGTAGTCGTTAACTAGTTTTTATATGGAGAGAGCGTCTGTGCTGTACTTAACCCTTTCTGCGTTTGTACTGCATTTTTCATCAATAATATAAAACAGTACTTCTAATTACTATTTCTGCCAGAAATTACACTAGTCTGTACATACAACTGTACATTTTCTACACAGTATTTTTATATACTTTAGAACGTATATAATATTTTTCAAGAATCATTAACTGTTGGTTTTACCGATTTTTGTCGTGCAATGACATTAAAAAGAGGTAGGCCTGTCGCTCACCCTGTTCGTGACAGGGCAGTTTTTGGTCGGGGCATAACGGTTCATAGCCAAGCGCAAGAAATGTTCTGCGGTGTGAGAGAGTTTTTGAGAATGAATAAAAAAATATTTTAGAAAAGAATGAACCTTTAATTTCTTTTCAGAAAGTTTGAGAACATACTGCTGCTGCTCTTAAAATTAGTAAGAATACAGTTTCCAATATTTCTAAAGAAAAGTCTTTATCTATGCAAAAAGGTTCATCAAAATTATCATCAACGGACAAACAACGACCAAGAGATTTTCCAGTAACTGATTTATATACGTTTACAGCTGATGCCATTCGCCGACATATTTACTACTACGCGAAGAAAGAATATCCAACAATTAAAACGTTATTAGTTTCTCTTCGGGAGGCTGAGTTATTTTACAGAAAATATAGGTCTTTACTAAAAGTATTGCATAATAATGGCTACGAATACAAAAAAATTAATGGCAGGAAAATTTTACTTGAAAGAGGAGATGGATATTATGCTCTCGTAAAATTTTTCTGAAGCAAATGAAGACTGTTAATTGTAATGAAATTGTTTGGTTAGACGAAATTTTGGTTAAAGCTAACCACTCAAACCCAAAACTGATGAAACTCTTGACGGTACTATGCCTGTGCGTATTGGTTTTCCCCAATTTAAATAATTTATTGTAGTGATTATTATAATATCAAAAACTACTGTAAATTTTTTATTTAAAAATAAAATAAATACATTATAGCCTACTGTAATTATAACAGATTATGAAAAAATATAACAGCCTACAATAAAATAAGATAATACCAACAAAAAAATTAAATTATAAATTACAATTCAGGAAACGGCTGAGGCTTAACTTTCAGAGAAAAGAACTGCAAGGTCGACGGCAATGTGCAAGTGACAGAGGTGAGAAGAATAACGAGAAAGAAAACCAGATACGTTTGGCAACACTCGACAATTCTCTTTCCTTCCGAGAGAAAGAATACACAATACACAGAGCAGATAACTATGGATGTAGACCGCAGTAGATAATTTATCGAATTTAAAATAACAGTGTGAAACAGAAAAGGAAAGAGAATTTTAAGGCGGAAAGCGAATTAAAAGAATCGAGCGGCGAGAAAAAAAATGTTTGAATCGTGGATCAGCGAGTCAGATCTTGTGAGCGTAAAGATATCTGACACTGTTAACACAAAATGTTCGTAGGCCTATCATTAAGATGACCAAAACTTCCTAGTATGATTTCATTGTCCAAATAAATTATAAAACATAAAACAAAGTCATTACGAAATTATAGAGACATATGTTCTATTTACAAACATAGGAAAATAAATTAACTTCTAATAGTTTCGTATCGATTCGGGTGTAAAAACTAACTAGGTAGAAAATATTTGGAATTATTTTAGTATGGAATTTTGCCGGTATAAAACTGTTGTAGAATGCTTATTACGTGAACTGTTCTGACTAGGACTACTTAAAATTTTTTTTTTTTGTATCGACTACTAAATTTGTTAGCCAAAAAAATGCCGATCTGTAGTTACATAGTCAGACGGTTTCCGTCTAACTATGTAAATTTAACTTTTTTTAACTTATAATTATTTAACTTATTTTTTTTATAAATAACTTTTGATCTGAAAATCAACTTAACAAACGGTCGATTGATTAAGGTTGTATTTTAATATAATCTCTTAAAAGAGTATAACATATATTCCAATTAAATATATATTTACATTTCTATCTGATCGAAGAAAATTTATGTTTTTAATGAAAAACTCCATAATTAAGAACGGCTCCCACATTTAAGTTCACATATTTAAATAAATCTGATTTTTCGTATAAAAAATGTTCCGATAATTGCTACTTTAAACTTATTTTTGAATAATTCATCTAAGACCATTATCCTTGTTTCCAAATGTCTACTGTTATGCACATAATTTTTTATCATTTTTTCTCGTACAACTTGAGGGAAATATATTAAAATTCTATAATAACACAAAATAGCTACATTAATTAGGGTCCCAGTGTGACATTCAATATATATAAAAAAATAATTGATCAATAGTAAACAAAAATTTGTATACAAACAAAATACGCAATATAAAAAAGGAAGCTTGAGTTAAGGAGGAAACATAAACTGTCCATAAGGATGGAGAACAGTTAACACAGAGATGAAAATCTGACAGAGCTCTGAAACATGAAAAAAAATAATAAGGGCATATTATTCAGCTCAAAAGAGTAAATCTCTCAGAAAAAATGTTTTCAAGCCAGTAAAAAAAGTTTTTTTTTTTTTTTTTTTTTTTTTGGTTTCACCTCCGGAACCACCGTTAGGTTATATCTTCAGAGGATGAGATGAAATAATTGTAGCGTGTGTGAAAAATGCCATGCCTGACCGGGATTC
>JAAAKQ030178982.1:0-12317 GCA_010016005.3 Zanna intricata | reverse complement strand
CTTTGGTGGTTGGGTTTCAATTAACCACACTTCTCAGGAGTGGTCGACCTGAGATTGTACAAGACTACATTTCATCCACATTCAATACACATCATCCTCATTCATCCTCTGAAGTAATACCTTACGGTAGTTCCAGAGTCTAAACAGGTAAAGAAAGTAGTTTATCCAGAAAATTTGTTTTTTAAATTATCTCATGTAAATTTGTAAAAAAAAAATGTTAAACTATGTAAAAGAATTATCATCTTATTTTGCTGAAAAAAAAATCGAATCATATGAAGTGGATTAATCTGTTTAATATTATCCTTTAGTAGTATGATTTAATTAAAGGTTTAAAAATAATAATAGCAGAAATTACCTAAACAAAACTTTTTTTTATATATTATTTGAGCGTTTCTTTCGTTACGTAAACGGTTTGAAACTAGTAAAAAATGTTTATAAACATTTATATTATAATTTTTGTAGGATATTTATTTTTTGTATACAATTATGTTTCCACTTAAAATAATTTTTAATATAAATATCTGAGCGCTTTCGGAGTGACTTCTCCATCTTCAGGGAGTATTTGAAATTATTAATTTAATATTCGTATATATAGATTTTTTATTTATACTAATAGCAAAACTGAATTAAAATTCTTAAGTTCATAGTAGTCGATTGTCAATAAAATAAGTTACATTTTTATTAACGTATAACTTATTTTATTAATTGACAATCAACTACGATGAATAAAACAATTTCAATTTCAATTTAACTATAATTATACATAAAAAAAATTATATACATGAATATTAAATTAATAACTACAAAAATTCCCTGATGATAGAGAAGTCACTCCGAAAGCGCTCGGATATTTATATTAAAAATTGCTGGTAAGTGAAAATATTATTTTATACAAAAAAACTATATTAATACCAACGGTGCCAAAATCCTTAAAAAAATTAAACTAAAAAGATATTTATTACGGAGATGTACAGAAATATTTCGCGGAAAATTTAATTATAAAATCAATTAAAAAACTTCAGTTTATTTAGAAATCATAAATCTATTTACGAAAGTAATTATAATATTATGCTTTTAGAAGAAGTTTAAATGGAATCTCTGAAAATTTTTCAGGAAAATTCAGTAATTTGTAATATGCTATACAGAACAAGAAACAAATCCGGTTGTTATAGTTGAAATTATGATTAAAGATTAAATAAAATAAAAAATAATATAAATAATTATATTATTGTTATTGTGTGTTACAACAAATTTTTATTTTATATATTACAGCAAAATTTTTAAAATTTTTTTATAATTTTAACATCTAAAAAAAAATATAATTAAAAAATACATTTCAATGGATTCGTCATCCATATTAATAAAAACTGAAATAAATAAAAAGCAATAAGTGAAATATTAATCTGACGTAAAATATAATAAAATTTTTTTGTCATATTTGAAATTAAATATTCCGTTTAACATTTATGTTACAGAAATTAAAAAAGTATGAAGCTTGAAAAATAAAAAAATTATAACGAAATCACACGTGAATAAAATACATGGTAAATGTAAATACGTAATAAAATAATTGTTTATATAAAAATGAAATAACTAAAATAAAGTTTATAATAATGTAAAAAAATTAATAAAAAATTTAATTAAAAGTTATAGAAAAATGAATCTTATTTATTTAATTTTTTTTTTTGATACTAAAAAAATTAAAAATAATATGTTTATATTTTAAAACACGTTTAAAGTTTAAAATACAATGCGTTCGGAAAGTTGCTATGGATTGGAATTATGGAAGCGTAATGTCAAAACTTTCTTAATTATTACTTTGTATTTTCTTTATGTTATAAAAATCGGTATTACAATACTGTAATAGTTACATAAGGAATTGTAAATTACTTCCTCCAACATTAATACAACACTGCAGATGTTTCAGTTAGTTTTCAAACACGTTAATCAGCTGAGGTACTGAAATGTCTTGTACGTATGCCGTTATTGAGGTTCTAAGTTCGTCAGTCGTGCGTGACTTGCTGAGATACACTGCTTGTTTCGCTTCCCACCTAAGAAAGTAATCTGGAGAATCAAATCTGTAGCGCACAGCTACATTTTTGATAAAAATAGATTGTTTAAAAACTATCCAATGTACTTGGTGGTCTTGATTGCATTTTATGTTATCCGATAACATGTAATTATATGAAAAACTTTTAATGAAGCTAAATTATTCCTGTAAAAACATAAAATGTTATATTTTTCTTACTTACAAAAAATTCTTCGCTTAATAATACTTCACTTTTCCAATACAAAAACTTATGTATAATGCTAAGATAAATTACTAGTATACTGTCTGTGATTTTTACTAAATTGTAGGTTTTACTTTAATTAAGGTTCATTTTTAAGTATCCGTTGCTTAATTGAAAGATCATAAAGAGCGTATTCGTTATTCGCTGGTCGATTAGAGAATTATCCGATGGGCTGCTCGTTTAAACACTCGATTAAATAATAATCTTTAATTTGAAATATGCACATTGTACGTTAATGTCAGATAAAAGTTTCATTTTTACGAAAGTTATTTTTCTAAAAGCAATCTTTTTGTAAGTTTTCTGAAGACAAAATTTAAAAGATCCATTTAATTTTAGTTTCGAAGGTTGATTTTAGTTGAAAATAATTTACGATTTGTGGCTTTACGCCCTTGTAATAATATTGGATCTTAGTAGTATGCATGTTATATTAAACTTTTGGTTATATGTAGTTCTCAATTAGGGGTAAGCTTGCAGTTAATGGTCGGATGTCAGTATCTTGACACCACACTGGCAGATGCGGCTCTTCTATAACATTATTTATAGGTGGTTTGAAAAGCCGTCGAGCGTTTACGGGCCCTTGATCAATAATGTGATCCACCATCCTTTCCATTGTTCACCGTTTAAATCGCTCTGACCGTCATGAATACGGGGATCAGTCTCTCCCCTTCGATTGCGGCTCATCACTCCCCTTGTCTGTATGTACTTTTATATTTTATTCGAGCCCTGTTCACAACATAGCGTAATGCTTTGTAGTATTTTACGTTTATTTCATTGCTAGTTCGGTATTACAAGTTTTAATTACATTTTTATTGTTTATGGTGCTTCTTAAAAATGAAAACTAATATTACAAGAATTAGATTAAAAAAAAAGGTTTATTTACTATACTAAAATTATCCTGATGAATTGAAGATATTATTTTATTAATTATATATATATTTTTAAATACACTTTTTTTAAAACATCTGTGATTTAATCTTTATTTTTGGTATCATATGGTAAGAATTTTAATCATTTCATCATCTTGTAGGAAAGAAAACTTGTCGGTAGAATTTCTTAGTTTTGATAAAAGAAACATATTGATGGCCAATCTCTTAGCTTATACAAAATTAAGCATTTAATAATTTAAATTTTTTTGCTTATTGGTTAACTATGTTCTCCAAAGAGTTAAATCTCAAATTAAAATCATCCGAGTTGAAAATTTACACGGAAGTAAAATCCGAAAAATAATTAATTGGATTAAAAAAAAGAAACTTATGAGTGATGGCTTTAAAGGGAGGAGATAAAAAATAAAGTTTTTTTAAATGGCTCCCAATAAAGATTTGATTTTTAACTATCAAATTTAACGAAGAATTTTTTTTTGTGGAATATTTCCACAGTAAAGTGAACAAATTTTTATAATAATTATTTTTTAGTCTTGTTGTATCGTATATGATTTATATTCGTTAGTATTAGTAATTTACGTTTCGTTTTTTATAATATAGTAAATTTAAGTTTATAATTATGAAATACCAGTTGATGTTTTTATAACATTATTTTCGATGCCTTTTTAACGTAATATAATGTAGGTCTACATATTATTTACCTGCATAAATGGAAAGGTTTCAAATTCGAACTGTGTGTAAATTTTGTTTTGTACAGCAGGTTCAATCCTTAATCTAGATTTCTCAATCTTATTATGAACTTATTTCGGTAACTATTTTTACTTTTCTGGTATCATAACTCTAGATATGTGTTGAAAGAAGCAAAATGTAGTAATCAGTTAAAAAATCGGATAAGGGGTTTTTGTATTTCTCGACATTTCATGACCTTTCAACAAAAAATAAGTGGGGGATAATATACGTATGTACATAGGCCTATGTATGTGTGTGTTGGTGTGTTTGAATCATAATCACTTTTGACCGGATGAACCAATTTTGTTGAAATTTTATACAGATACTCATGGATACGAGGCAATTTGTCGATTAAAGTTTGAGGTCAGTATTTCCAAGGGCCTAAGGATTTGGGGAAATAGTTTCTTTGAAATAAATTTTCTCAAAATTTTGCCAACATAACTCTATATTAAGCTCATTGTATAAATAAATTTTTGACACAGTCGCCTGTTAGACCCTTGGCGATTCCAATTCCTTGGAATTTTGCTGGCAGAATTTTGCCAGCAAAATGGCTGGGTAGTTTGCCATTACCGGTCAAAATCCCTTATATATGCCCACAACGCTTCTGTTAGTTAGTTCTTAGATGGCGCCATATTGAAATAAGAAAATAAATAAATAAAAAAATTGTAAATGTAATCTAATCAGATTTAACCTACGCTTGCTTCGTTCGCTAACCTTAACTAGCGAACGTAGGTTAAGTTTGGTTAGATTACATTTATAATTTTATTTATTTTCTTATTTCAGTATAATGTTTCAGTGCGCCATCTAAGAATAAACTACAGAAACGTCGTGGGCATATAACCCATTTTGGCAGCCATTTCCTTCCTAATGTTGTTAATTGAAATTCGACCACTAAAGATCACCCGTATCTAGTATTCAGATCCATACAAAAATAACTAAAGGCTACAAAAGTGCCTTTACAGGGACTCGAATCTTAGAACTCTTGACTTCGAAAATCGGCTGATTTTTCGGTGACGAGTTTAACCATTAAACTAACCAGTTTAACCATTAAACTAACCGGGTGGGTTAAGCTCAGTTTGTACGTACATCTATATCGTACTATTTTAAAAATATTTTTGCCCTCATATTCCTCCTTCCCCAAAAGTCGGAAAAAACTATAATTTTATTTATTGCATATTTTTTAACCCAATCCTTTTTTTCCCTACGCATAGTAGTAGTGCAAACTACCCAAGAAAAGGTGAGGGGGAGACTATTCGGGGTAGGGGAGCCGATGAAAGTTTAAAAATATCGATGTTTAAAATTAAAAAAAAAAAAATTTTTGGTTTATTAAATTTTATAATAGTAATGTAAGTATTACATCAGAGGATGGAGATGAATGATGTTATGTAACAATAATTACCCCGTCATAATTCACCCCATCCCCAAAAAATAAATCTTAGCTAACCTTTTTTTTTTTTTTTTGGTTAAATATATATTTCAGTAGAATTTTCTTTAGTTTTTCCATCTAAGTAGTAAACTTAAACAAATCCTAAGATTCTTCTTGGGAGTGGATTTTGGATGTGGGGAAGCAGAAAAAAATGATTTTATGCATTTTTTAAAACTTTTTTCATGCAACTTTACTTGTTCTCTGTATAAGAATAAATAACCTATTATCAGGAATCTATAATAGATTTGTTGTAAGCTCTTTTAACTTAATATAGTAGAGCCCCACTACATATTTTATACCTCCATTAAAGGAGGAAGTTCCAGTTCGATGTGTGTATAATTTTCGATTAGTACAGCACATTGAACCCTTATTCTTTATTGCTCAACCGTATTATAAATTAATTTCTATGGAAATTAATTTATATTTGTATATGTTAATTAATTTGTATAATTTGTATTAATTGAATATGTATATTAATTTATATGTTATAAATCAATTTCTATCGAAATTAATTTATAATAATTTCGAAGAACTTCCTGGATAAGCGCTGTAAATGAGTGGATTGCGGTTTTACTTTCTAAGAAAAATCAAATAATTTCCTGATTTTGATACCATTTTTACCGGTGGCTTAGTAATTAGGAAAATATTAATTTAATATTAGTAAAATACCAATTATCAATTAAATTTATTAAAGTGCTGTTCACCCAAATAACCTCATATTATTTTTCTCGAGAACAGCCACATAATATATAGGCTTTTTATTATGATTTACTACTTATTATGATACATTTTTGTAGATTTTGGTTCGCCTAAAAAATATTTTTTGAAAGATATACTCGATTTATGTTATGATTAAGTAATTTCAATGACTCCCTTTACTCAATGAATATTTATTTTAGTCTGTAGGAAGCGATTTTATAACTTTGAAGGCTTATTTTTTACGATTCAAGATTATGATTCAAGGTTTTATCTTTTTTTTTCTTGAATTTTGACCGTTTGCCTTTATATTACAAAATAGCAACATATTGTATCTTCAATGAATTGACATCGCGCACGCCTGTTCTATCAACCTTGGAAGGTACACAGTTTGAAAAGAACAGGATTAGTTGTGACAATAAAGTTTGGTGACACATTTACTATTTAGGTTTCAGAAAAAAATACCGTTTAAAAATACAAAGTGTTTAATCTTATGTGAAATAGATGATTAAACCGCTTAGTTGATTTTTAGGAATTTTTTTGTGATATAATTTCCAGGAAAAAAATATTTTCTATATATGAAAACAGATTAAGTTGTAGATAGAAGGTAAGAAAATAAAAATGTTGTAATAAAACTGTGTTACCTACAATTTTTTTGTCTTTTTTATTTATATATCTGTAAACAATTTTTAAAGTTAAAAATTATTACTCATTTTTATCTTAAAACCCTATTATTTTTAAATAATATATTTTGGCATGATCTTGGATTTTTCAGAATGCTGTTTGTATTAAATTCCCTGTACATCGTGTATTCAATAATGTTTCCCATAAATTTGCTGTTTCTTATAAAAAAAAAACTTGTTTATATTGGATTTTTTTAACCTTAGTGATTTAATCGTATTTTATATCTATTTTAGTTCAGGTTTAAGTTTCCTTCCTAAAGAGTTGTACAGAAAAGGTGACCAATTTACATATAAATCAATAATAAATTTTTACATCCTTTTAAGTAAAAATTTCGTCGTTTAGCTTACTTAAAACGTTAATATTTTACATAGCTGATTGAAAATTAATTTATTTGCATAGATACACTGCATATCATAAAAATATATTCTTACAAGTTTTGAAATAATTTGTATCTATTCAATTTCAGCAAATAATTTTACACAGGCTACAATAAGGTAAACTGATTCTTCAGAAATTAAATTGAATTAGTTTTCTTTATGACGAATTTTAGGTACGGTATATCCATCTGTAATGACAACACAGCATATCGAAATTAAAAAGGTAAGTTCGGAAAGTTACTGTGTACCGGAATTATGAAAGTGTAATGACGAAACTTTCTTAATTACTAATTTGTATTTTTTATTCCATAATTTTATAGAAACGGATATTAAATTAATGAAATAGTTTATAAAATGTGTTGAAAACGACCTGCTCCTTCATCAATACAACACTACACACCTTTCAATTTGTTTTCAATCACTTTAATCGGCTGATGTACAGGAATGTCTCGTACGTATACCGTTATTGCGGCTTTTGGTTCGACAATCATGCGTGATCTTTTGAGATACACTGTTTGTTTCGGTGCCCTCCATAAAAAGTAATCTGGAAAGTCAGTTCGTGCAGGCCACAAATCTCTCGAATGATTCGTTTACCAGACATTTCGTAAAAAAAGTCATCGACCTGACAGCTGATTGTGTTGTGACACCATTTTGTTGGAACCAACCGTGATTAATTTTCACTTCTATTAACTTATTAATGAAGTTTGTTAAAACAGGATATAAGGATCATTATTTACTGTATTTTCAAAAAAGATTGAACCCACAATGAGCGTTCAACTTATGCGGACTCCAGTTTTCGCTTCGTGTAAAGATTGTTCGTGTAATTCAAGGGGGTTAGTTGTAGATAACAATCGTGTGTTTTGTGTATATACCCTCCTACATGTAACCATGCTTCATCTGCAACAAACGCAATATCGAGGATATTTACCGAAATTTGGTCGATAAAACGTTTAAACCATAGACAATAATTTGGTCTTTTGTCATGATCTGTAGGTTTCAGTTCTTGAACACACATTAATTTGTAGGAGAAAAGTTTCAGTTCTTTTTTTACAGCTTTAAGTGTAGTAGCAAGTCCGACATCTTGCTGCTGTGCTAACTTACGCATTTACTTTGATGGGCTTTCGGCTATAGCATCCGAAATATCAAACAGCTTCTGTTCGTGTAACCCAGGTGGTCTTCCACTTCGATCAGCATCTTCAACAGAGACTGTTGCCTGACATTTTTCGGTAAGAGTTTGAACTGCATCGCGTTGAGAAACAGGAGTATTTCGAAACTTTTCAGAAATCTTGGGCTTCACTAAATCAGTGTACTTGTCATCTTCACGAAAGAGAAATTCAACTGGAAAAATTCGTTCCTCTACGAAAAGAAACATTTCTTTTTTTTTTTGGAACTACTGATTTACGATAAACAAAATAACACGTAACAAAATAACACGAAGCACGTTCAATCACAACTCAACAACTGACGTCTTGGTTTATTACTCAGCAACGTCCAAAAACCCCACAGGACAAACAAACTAACGCCGAAAGAAAAGAATAGTTTCGTAGTAGTATTTCGTAGTTTAATTGTTTCTGCATAAACCGTACACCGAACAGTGTATTTTATTTTATTATAGTGAACGAGATATTTTATTTACATTAAAAAATGAAAATCGGAATTTTTCTAACTCTATTAGGTTTTCAAATCTAATAAAATTACTTAAAATTTATCAAAATTATTTATAACATTTAGGAAAGTTAGAAATGGTTAGAGATTATAAAAATATTTTTCAGCATTAAAGATTTTGAAAACAGTCCTCTTGTTAAGAATTTTTATTCTAATTCACTGTTCCTTTGAAAAATCCTTTGAAAAATTGTTATTTTTTCGAATAGTATGGTAAATACCTCCTGTTTTGTTGTTTCGTAACATTTTGACTTTTTATTTGAAAAACTAAGTTTTACAGATACTTGCGGTATAGCAAATCTAATATAGATGATCTCTTTTTAATTATGTTTTAATTTTTATCGTACTAGTTTAGAAATACATTAATACAATTTATTAACAATTTCTATTTATTATTTGCTGATTTACTTTTCTTTCCTGTCGTGTACTTTTGCAAAGATTTCTGCTTTTTAAGAACGATTTTTTTAGTGGGTTAAATTAATAATAAAAAATATAGTCATTGTGGTTATAGATTTGATGTACGGCAAATCATTGAAATAAATAAATAAAACTGTTGTTACTTTTTATTTTATGTATTTATTTTTTGTTTAAAATTTATATTAAAAAATAACTGTTCGCTATAAAGAAAAAACAGTTTTCAAGAAACGATACACGAGGATTCTGCGTTCTGATTAAAATTAGAAAAGGAATGCCGAAGAGTAGGACTGCTGCCGATGTTTAGCCAACGTTACTTATAACGCGAAATTACTTATTGTTTATTTTACCCAAGTTTCCCAATAATTTCTTGGAATATTCACTTTTAATATTTTTGTAATAAGAGATTTACATCAGAGTATATATTACATCGTATTAATATATAAAGACGATAAAAATTTAAAAAAAATTCAAGTCGTTTATTTCGGTTACAATATTTTTAGATTAAGAAATATTAGAAGTAAGTTATTTGGAAATATTTTTCAACATTACATCCAGAGGAACATCTTCTGTAAAGTGAAAAAGTAACGTCGAAATTGATTTATTTAGTAAAAATTAAGGTTTAAGCCTTCCTTTTGTATATTTAGATTATAAGAAAATCATATAACATTTGATTTGATAAAATTACAAATATGACATTAAAAAATAACTTTTTACGTCTATTGTGAGCTATAATTATGTATAAAACCGGTTCAGGCATGGAACATTACTGTTCGGTAGGTTTTGTTTCTTTCGTAGTTATATTTATTTCTATTACATACTCTACAACTTGATTTAAAAACTGTTTCGATTTTATTATTCTTTTTTAATTGTTTCAGAATTAATAATATTGTAAGAGAAATTCGATTGAATGAATCCAAACAACATATCAGCAAGGTAATATGAAAAAAAAAAACTATTTATTACATAAATTATATTTAAGTAAATTACTTGAACAAAAATGTATTTTATATATTTATTTTATAAGTAAACAAATACTATTTGGTATTATATTTTTTTAGTCTAATGGCTAAATTGGTATATTGATACAATTTTTGAAACTCGTAGCCTGATGGGATATTTTTAGTAAATGTTAATAGCAAGCAGTTAATCTGCACCCAAATAAAGTTTGGTAATCTACAAGAACCGGTTCACAAAATAAACGGCTTAACCTGTTGATATTTCTTGGTATTTTATAATTACTTAATACTCTTCAGTTTCTAGAATAGTTGACATTTTCTATGTTTTGGCAACATCAAGTTGTAAGAGATACAGTTTACCGTCTTGGATAGAAACCCGTTATGGTTACTTTAAGGAAAAAAAAATAGTAATTAGTTATTATTATTATTATTGACATCTAAAAATGTTTTTAAAAATATATATTAAGTATACATTAAATATATATGTATTAAATAAAGTATAAAATATTTTATACTTTATAAGTATACTATATAAGTAAATAAAGTATATATTATAAATTACAATGTAAATATTATATAGTATAGTATAAAGTACACTATAGTATAGAGTATAAAGTAAGGTGTAGTATATAATTCAGTAAACTATATATTAAATAAACATTTAATACGTGTTAATACCGATTACGTTCACTAAAATTTTATGTTATTTCATTTGATTACCGTGTTTTATTATTTTGCAGGATATGGGAACAATTACAATTGAACTTAAAAATCCAATAAAGCGGTCGAGTTTGGAACAATTTCTTCAGAAACTGTTATGGGAAAAATCTTTAAAAAATGCTGATGGAAAAGCTTGTGAAATTGTGCGATTAAAAGTAAGTACACGTAAGTTTTTGATTGAGATTTTTCTTTTGAATTTTACTTAAGAAATTAGCATTTTCCGATTAATAATACGTATTTTCTTTAGTATTTGTTTCTAAAATATATAATATTTTGTTATTCCAAGGAATTTAAAAGATAATACAGCAATTACTAAAATTATTGGCAATTACGTTGGAAGAAATTGCTATGTACTTTTTTTACTCTATTTATAAATTAAAAACTATTATTTGTATTTAGCTTTAGTTAGTAGATAAGTTGTTTGTATTAAATTATAGTATAATAATTTCATTGTTATGGTAGCAGTTTATTATTTTGTTGAATTATAAGTGGGATATGCATGTGTATCAGGTGATAAATATCGAGTTTTTATATTTTCTACATATTTTTAGTTCACCTACTACTGGTCTACTAGTTAAAATTCATTGTCGCAAATCAGTTGCTTAAAAACTGATTCTCGAAGTCGAAGATTGTGAGGTTTAGAGCCTAGTAAAAGTTAGTTGCTTTTACCAGGTTTGAATGCTAGTCAGTGCATATCGGTGTAATTTGGTGGTTGGGATTCAATTAACCACACGTCTCAGGAATGTTGGGCTCACTACAGACTCAGCCGACATGTAATGAGATGTAGTCTTGTATAGACAAGTCTACACCTCATTTACATGCATTCATGTCATCTTCTACATGCATTCATCTTCATCTCATCGGACTGGAGGGAGGAGGGAGGAGGGTTGCGTATCGTTGAATAGATATAGTTGAACAGATTGCAACGTCCATATTTGGGGCAAAAATATATTAATTATATATATACCTAGCAACCTATAAGGTACTTATAAGATAGTACCTTATAATTATATATGTATATTAATTGTATATAAACAAAATTAGGTATATTTAAATTATAAACTTAGAATATTATTATGATTGTCATTATTAGAATAATATTCTAATAATGCATTGCAACCGTTAAATAATAAAATAATAATAGAAAAACATTAAATGATAAAAATTAAATAAAATGTAAATTTACAAAAAAATTTATTTATTTTTTTTAACAATTTCAATAGGAACATTAACTGCGCTTTAATTGCTCTAACGAACTTCCGTAAAAAATACTAATTGGGGCGTGCATCTACGATGCGTGGCGAGATTTGAACGTGACAATGTCTTCTCGGATTTAGTGTTTGAAACGGTTACTCTCGCAATTATCGAACAAAATAAATCGAACGTCTTTGTACATATTTGTTTTTAAAGAGTTTATTAATTTTTGATAATATTTACAACTTTAGAAAATAATTTTTAGGTTAAGGATGTTTTTTGAT